>CM071936.1:88381310-88692696 GCA_016081115.2 Rehmannia glutinosa | reverse complement strand
CTCGGTGTCGCTTCGTTCGGTGCGTATTGCTTCTCTTTTTGCTACTTTTGATCTAAGGTTTACATTATTAGGGACCATTGTATCTCGTCGGAGTTCGGTAGCTCCATCGGAATAACCAAATTCTCAGTTGTTACCTGTGGATAATTTGGTGTTTTATTCTGAAACCAATTTTATCAATGCGTTTTCATAACTCCAATTGTAAATCATTAAGTGAGCTTGAAGGCTTTGGATCTTAAACTGGCAGTTCTCATAAGTGTTTCGTAGAAGCGATCGTGTGAGGAATGCGACATATCCTCACGGTATCTGCTGAAAATTTCTTCTTCACTCACGATTGAAATTGCAGTCGCTTCCATCATGAGAATAGATCTACATTCGCAATCTTTCATCACGAGGGTAATCCTCGAGAATTGATACACATGTATAAGATCTTGATAATAGGCGGCTTCCTCGATTTACGGTGTAGCCTCGAGCTTTATACGACTCCTCGTTTTGAGTATGGAAGCGATCCATTGAGATATGCCCTCTTGCTCAACATGTCCAACAATTACAGTCTTGAGGCTTTCATTTGCTGCAGGTGGCAGAGCACGCTTTGAAAGTTCTCCTTCTGGTATTCTCTTTGGTATGGCAGTTAGACCACTGATGAAGAGGCTCTACTCCTGTAATGTGGTCTTTGCCCGTTTGTAACCAGGCTTTGTTTTGACCAAAACTTTTTCTGAGTCTCCATGAAGACCCTCTTGCTTTTATTGTTCTTCCTCGCGGTATGGATAAAAAACCCAATATTCTTTACTGCGCCATACGGTTGACCTCCATAATTGTTGGGATGTAAATTTATCCCGCACATAACATAGAGGCTGTGCATTAATTCTTCTTAATCTCTTGTAATTCTTATCTGAGCTTCTTGGTAACACCAATTGAGATAACGCTTTAGGAAAGACATTTTTACGGCGCGATTTCTCTTAAAGCTCCGTCATATATTCACTGATAAGCATTTTCTCTCCGGGGACTCAGGAATATTGGCAAAGAATAGGCATGCGGCTTCAGCACTGCAATCTTGGATTTCACGGTGTCGGTGAACAAGCATTATATTCTTCATTATAATGAATATCGTATAACTTCGAAATTTATAGAGGGAGCATTTTATATCTCTTTTTTTTTCATTCTCTCTAAATCCTCAAAATAACATGTCTTAGATAAATTTGGATTTTGAATAGTTTTGCCATACCATCGACAATTCCTTTAGTGATTCTCACGATGTGGCCGAACCTTTTTGTACTAGTGTGAAGTGCATATCACGGTAACCTTCACGTCCTTGAGGCTTCGTTTGGTAAAATGAATGAATCCTTTTGTAAGATAGGGTTTCTATTTTGGAAATTCTCATGCTTAGGCTCATTCATCAATGAGAACTTCTCTATTTTAAAAATCACGGGATATCCAGTTTAACATCCCAACTTTATATGGATGTATTGGGTCGAGTGCGATCTTCATGGGCGTTTGATAAACATTCTACTTCCACAGGCTGTCTGGCCCCGCAAAGAGGTTTCGATTCTCGTCCTCGGTGTCGATCACCTCGATCGTGGAAACCAGCTGCGTGCACCTTCTCGCCCCAGCTCCATGATCAAACCCGCATTTTCTTCGGGACGCGATTAATCGGGGTGGGCGGTAAAGGGAATTGGTCTTCCTGCTGACTGCTGTGCGACCAATGCTCTTATCTCCTGCTTCATCTTTAATCTACAATTCAATCCCGTAGCTGATTCTCAAGGTCATGTAGATCTTTAAGATTCATCTTTTCCATATCCATTTTTTAATTTTTGATGGATTTTCCTTTGATTGGAAAGTAATGAGCTTCTCCTCATCCCGTCTATTTTTCATATAACTCGTTGGTTTCCTTGGTGTAACAGTGGTACTCGTCTAAATCTATACGCTCCTTTTCCTCCTAAGAATCGCCTGCCCTCCGTGTTCTTGACTCAAGTCAATATCATAAAGGAGTCCAAGAGTTTCCCTTCATATTTCACCATCGCTCTCCATCCTGCTCCTAGATTCGATGAACCAGGCCGTAGATGAATATGGCGGTTGCCACACTCGCACTGGGCTCGACTTCTCTCGAGATCTTCTGGAGCAACTTAGATTTGTCTGAAGTATCTCGCTCTCCACTCGTGCACCATCGAATCATTGTTCGATAAATTTTCATGAACCATTTTCTGAAGGTTCATCGTTGAACATATAGGTTCTGTTAAGCATCCAGAATCGCCTTATAATATTCTCGTCTGCATTTTGCATTGCCTTATTTCTATCGCCTCGGCCGTTTTTTTCTTCATGTTGGTATTCCAATATGAAACCTGGTCAAGGTGTTCCAGGTACATCGTCAATATTGACGATATGTCCGCGCAAGGGGTACATCTCTGACATCGGTCCGCATCCATAATCTCGAATAATTTCTCATCACCAATTGTTAATTACATAAGTATAATAAATTTAATTAAAAGTTCTTAATAAACCAAGTGCTCGATACCATTTTCGAGATCGCAAGACCATGAGGAGTAAAATAGAAATTGCAATAAAGTTTATAGTCTAGGGTGGTAAAGTGCAACTTTAAAGTTTTTGAGGTAAATCAAACCAACTATCATGAAATTAGGGTAAATTCGGAATCAGGGTAGGTAAAATTTCAGGAGGGGTTGTAACGTTTTAAAGTTCAGATATGGCAAAGTGTAAAAGTTCGAATAGTTTGGGGGTTAAAGGTATTTATCCCTAATAAAATTGGGTTGGTGAGCAAGTCAGACTTAAATCTCTATTTGCTCAAGTCAAGTCACTTAATCCAAATTTTCCCTACCCTACTAAAAGAGCCTACATTACAAACCAAATGAAAAGTCCTTTGATTCTTAAGTCAGGCACACTAAAGTGGCTGCAGATGTTAGACGATTTTCAAGCCTATGGTAGTTCTACATTCATTGAATTGGTTTGAGTGCATACACTTTCCATACACTTTGAGTTGAATAATAAACTACTTGCTTGTGAGTCGCTACGTCATACCCAAAAGAGTATTGATTATGCCAAAACTTGTGATGGATGACTTCTGATAATAAATCGTACGGTTTACTTGAATACGAGTCAAATGAGATTAAATGTTTATAGTGTTATTGCGTGTTCCTCAGATTCCCTTGGAGGTCATTTTTCTAAAGTTTGGTCAAGGATGAGCAATGGTTTAAGTTTGAGGGATTTTGATATGTGTAAAATATACACATTTAAGGCTTAAATGATATATAATTGATGCATTTGCATGCATATTTAGTATATATTTATTTATTTCCTTAAGAGGGTGTGATATTGTGGATTCTTGTGAATTTTACAAAAATGGGCTAAATTGGACAAAAAGGCTTATAGCATCGCCCAAATGATATGTCAAATTATAAGGTATGAGTAAATATGTGAAGGAAATAAGCATGACAGCTTGAACAAAAGGGAATTACTTTCGAAAAACATCCAAACGCCGGGCTACCGCTTTTTAAGACTAGCATGGTTTAGTATTTTAGCCATAACTACTTCTACAAAGTTGATATTGCTGATTCAAGTGGCTATGGGAAAGCTAAGAAAATGCTACAACTTTCATGAAGACTCAGAGCAACATCATACGTTTACATGGACAAACCCATCGCGACTATCAAACTTGGAACAAATACACCTACCGTGAAGTGTTCGGCAATATTTTTTAGAAACAAAACCAATCGTGACGGTCGTGATCGCGGTGATCCGCGACATGGGCTATGCGATCCGTCGCATCTTTTGATTTTGTATCATAATCCCCGTAATCTTTACCTGATCTCTCAAAACACCTATATAAAGGGACCAAGACCACGGACGAAAATATATCACTTCATATATACTTGATACATCACAAAAATACACTACAATACACCAGGGTTACACAAGTCTATAGTCTTCTCGAGAGGAAGGCTAATCTATGAAGAACAACTACACAGGCCTTTCACATCTGCAAGAACACAAGGATCTCAAAGGTTGGTTAAGATACATCCCGACAAAAAAGCGGGGTTTTCTTTTAGTTTAGATCTCTTGTTCGTAATTAAATTATGTTAAACTATTTGATTTCAACTTTGTCTATGAATTTGCTATCAAATATATTGGGCTAATCTTTTCCGATCCTAGGCATATAATCAAAACTACGGATTCGTGTTAAATCTTTTATTGATTGTTTTTTAATTGATTTATGTGTTCTATTATATGAATTCCTAATGCTTATTTCTTGTAGATTATCTGATCAATAATTTGCATGTCATATTTGTTAGTTCATAATCCGGGAGGTGAGTTCTAACAAACGAAAATTAGATTCTGATAAAACTAGTATAGAGCTTCCGAGGCTTATAATTGTCTCAGGGGAGTATCAATTCAAATATCTTTGTGGAGTTGATATTAATTGTTGAGTAGAGATGCTAGCAATGGTATTAATCAACCTGCTTATTTGCCTTGGGAGGGGAATATAAACTAATTTTCAAATTTAACCCATAGAAACACATGAATTGGTTTTGTGAAACATTGATTTGGATTTAATATTGAAGAAGCATGTTGGAGATTATGCTGTTTTAGGTTGCTTTCGTATTTGTTGAAAAGACTCTGTGGAGTTCGGATTTTTTTATAAATTTACATCTTTATTTTTACTTTTAGAGTATATAATAATTTCTTGATTTTTGGTCGCTCAATAAATGGGAATACGATGTTATTATAGCCTAAATATTTCAGATTCAATCCCTAAGGAATATGACCTCGATTTCCATCATTCTATAAACTACGTTGTACACTCTGCAAGATAGTGAAAACATTTTCAGCGATCAATAGTCAAGATTAAGCCCGTGATACAAGTCTCCTTTGATTGAACTACCATAATCCACGAACAAAATCACAAACTATATTTCTCCTTGATGTAATTAACTTCTTGAGTTATTTACTTATTCAGGCACACCTTAAACCTTGAAACATTTGTGATGCTCCAAGCAGTTAAAACATAGTGAAAAATTGTAGAATAAAGAAATTTTTTTGGGAGAGAGGTTTATGCGTTGTCTTACTTAGAGACTAATACCTCAATTACTAACCATATAGGAGGAGATTTCAAAAAGACATATGAATTTCTCCATACTAGATACAATCTCAATTTTCATGCTAATGAATTAGATTTTCAAAACTTCCTTATAGAAAGACATTTATGCAATTCCAACAAAGTACATTGCCAATACACTTAGAATTGATCCCAATCGCCAAGTTATATTACTTTTATATTTATTAAGGAAAAGATGCTCGCGTTTAAAGATCGAGTTTTCATTTCTCTCTCTCTTCTATGATAAAGTCATCTTTGCCTTGTTTGTTGGCAAGTTTTGAAGTTTTTTGCCTTGCTGTATTGGTAAGTCAGTGTCGAATGGGTTCATCATTGGAAGATTTGACGATCGATTGAGATTGATGAAGAAGAGGAAAATGGACTGTTCTTCTGATAACCTAGAACAGACATGGTGGACAATGGTTTAAGTGGTGTTTGGTAGGTCGCCCGTTATCTAATAAAACAAAGAAATTTCTTGGCGACGAAAAATATGCTTGCTTCTATTTCGGCCCCGTTAAGGGGAGTGTTGATCAAAGAGTTGGGTCCAAACTTGTATTTGTTTCACCTCTTCCATGAATTCGGTATGCAGATAGTGGAATTTAATGGCCCTCGACTTTTGATAATTTTCTCCTTCTTACCAAGAGGTTGGCTATGTGAACGATCAAAAGTGTTGTTATTTGACACTTACCATGTGGGAGCAAGTTTATGATCTTCCAAATAGTTTCATGTCCAAAAATTGTCAAGGATATTGGTAATTTTATCAGTGGTTTATATTGAATCTATGCAAAAACTTTGATGGAGGTTGGAAGAATTTCATGCGTATCGCAGTTAAGTTCGACATACAAAATCCAATTAGGCGTCGGATGAAGATTAAATAGACAGGAGGAGATTGGGCGTGGATAAACCCCAAATGTGAACGCTTTCCTAACGTTTTTATTTCTTCTGTGGCCACATAGGACATTCTAAGCATTCGTGAAAATTATATGATTTGCCAAGCTCGTAACGAAAGAGATACTGATATAGTTGAGAGCTCATGGGCGACAATCTTCGTTATCCGGGAATAGCCGGTTGCGTGAGGAGCTACTAAAAAATTATTCCTAGCGATCCAAGACCTAAAGTGGGTTTGTTTTCGCTTACATGAGAGAGGGGTCGAGGCTATAATTTTCGAGAAAATTGTACATGGGAAACATGGCGATCGTGGTTCATGGTACCAATCATGGGAGGCCATATGAGTTATCTTTGGCTACGCCGATACCTTGTGGGGATAAGGGAAAGTGAGTCAAATCCATTAACTATTTCGCATTTGAAACAGAGGCATTGATGATATAGCAACCGGGATACTATTCAAATTGGGCTTAAAGAAGGTTTAAAGCAAGTGTCAGAGTCCCGACAACAATCGTGGGTATTATAGGTGTCCTGGGTTTCCGTGCCCACCTATAACATCGAAGTACATTTCATCGAATCGGCCATGTCATTGGCAATTTTTACGCACAACATTTTATCGACTTAGTCCAAAGTAAGAAGCCTAATTTTTTTGTCGAAAAACTTTATTAATCGTGAGATCAGGGTTGACTCAGGTGAAGTAGAATTCAAAGATGAGGGCATGTTTGTTGTTGACCGTATGGTCGGTGGTGGCTTGGTAATGTTTTTGGAAGGAGAAAGATGGCTAAACCATTAGCTATTCTTAATCACATCGATATTAAAGTCACTCTAGGGATTCGAGAAGTGGAGACTAACATAGATTTTATGGCTACCTGAATCTCGAATAGTAGGAGAGCTTCCATGTGATTTATTGGCAAAATCGAGAAATCATTTGATGCTCCCTTGGTGTTGCTTGGGAGATTTTAAATAATATGTTATATCCTTCGGAGAAGAAAAGGAGAAATCCTCATCCTCAATGGCTTTTTTTTCGATTTGAGAAGGTATATGTTGAATTTGGCTTTTTAGATTCGGGGTATGGTGGATACCCATTTACTTGGGAAAAGAGGTTGGGGAACCGATGGTTGGGTGGAAGAAAGGCCGATAGAGCCCTTTGCCTCTACTGGAAAGTTGGTGTCTATGTTTCAAAACTTCGAGTTTTGAATCTCAAGATGATTCATCGGACCATTAGCCCAATTTCCTTGACATTGGGGTAAGCGGTTTCCTACCAAGGAATTTTAAGTTCAGTTTGAAAATGCTTGGCTTAGGGAAGAAGATTGTAAAACAATTATTCGTCTTTGGGTAGATACTCAATACCTTCCTTTGGTTGAGAGACTAGATTGTATGGGTTCTAAGTCGAAAAATTGGGGATAAGTTAAGGAAGCGAGTTAATTTGTTTAAGTGATACAAAAATGCAAGTCAAGTTGTTAAGGCAAGAGAGATCCTCCTTCTGCTTGAAGTTTAAGGAAGCCCAAAAACGTTATAGATTCTATCCTTGTCCAACAAGAAGATTTTAAGATAGCCGATCAGCTTTATTGAAAGGTAGTGATATGAACACAAGATTTTTTCATGCCAATGCATCAAAAGAGGAAGATGTCAAAGACAATTTATGAGCTTAAAGATGATAATGTATTTTTCCGGATTGGCAAAAGTGGTTTGGGTGAAAATGTATTCAGATTTCTCGATTTGTATTTTTCCCAAGCTACGATGGGAGGGTATTCTAAGTTTTGTGCAATGAGTCACTTTGGAACAAAAATGAAATGTTGCTGGAGCCATTTTCAGAGGTTGAAGTAAAAAAGCTCTTTTCTCTATGCATACGGATAAATCTCCAGGTCCGGATGGATTAAATCCTACTTTTTATCAGCGATTTTGGGACCTGACGGGTAAGGATATTTCTAAGGCTTGCATTCATTTTCTGAGTTCTTGTTCGTTTCTAGAATCTTTGAATGATACGGAGATTGTATTAATCCCAAAAAAGAAGAATCCACAGTTTCTGACGGATTTAAGGACTATTGCTCTTTGTAATGTTATTTATAAGGTGGTCTCAATAGTTCTTGCCAATCATCTAAAAGGTATCTTGGGAAAGATAATTTCAGATTCCAAAAGCGATTTTGTCCCTAATCGACTTATATCGGATATGTTTGAAATAAATTATTTTTTGAAACGAAGACAGGGTAAGATTGGCATGACAGTTTTAAAAGTGGATATGAGCAAAGCTTACGATCGGATTGAACAGTGGTCATTTCTCCTCGGCATGATGTGCAAACTGGATTTTAACCAAAAATGGATTGATCTTATTATGTTATGTGTCTCTTCTGTAAAGTACAAGGTAGTTCATGGGGATTTTGAGTCGCACAGAATTGTGCCCACACGTGGCCTTCGACAAGGTGACCCGCTTTCACCTTATTTATTTATTTTATGTGCGGAAGGGCTTTTGGCGATTCTTCAAGAATATGGAAGAAGGGATCTCTTACATGGTTGTAAGTGTCTAGAAGAGCTCCACCTGTCTCCCACTTGTTCTTTGCGGATGATAGCTTCTTTTTCTTCAACGCCAATTCCTAAACTATGGTGTGAAAAAGAATGCCTCCACATCTACTCTCAAGCATTTGGCCGTAATTAACTTCCAAAAGTATTCGATTTCTTCAAAGAAGAACACTAGTCGTGAGATTCAAGAAGCAATTTGTGATATGTTGAATGTTTTCCCAACTCGACAATCATGGTCATTATTTGGGACCCGCCTTCATTGGTGGGAAGAAGTAAGAGGGAAGTATTTTCATTTATTAAGGGAGAGTTTGGAATAGAATTCAAGCGGTGGAAAAGTAAAATGTTGTCTAGAGTAGGGAAAGAAATCTCGTTGAAAATTGTTGCTCAAGCCGGTTCAACCTGCAATGAGCATTTTTTTTGTTACCTCTAGAATTATGTGTTGAAATTGAAAAAATGATGAATGTTTTTTGGTGGGGAGGTGGAGATTCGAACCATAGAGGTATAAAATGGATGGCTTGGCGTAAATGTGTAGCGTAAATTAAAATTGAAAGGAGGCTTGGGTTTTAAATGATTACATGAGTTTAATCTAGCTTTTATTGGGAAGCAAGGATGGAGATTTATCTCACACCCTCACTCTTTGTACAAAATTTTTAAGGCTCGATAAATTCGGATGTTGATTTCTCAAGAGCAAAACTGGGTAATAATCCAAGCTATGTGTGGCGAGCATTTGGGAGGCAGGGGAAGGTTGTCGTGGAAAGAAGTGTGGGAAAAATTGGAGATGGTAAAGGAACTAGAGTTTGGGGTGACCCTAGGCTCCCGGATCCACATAACGCTTATGTTGTTACTCCACGAGGTCGAAGGTTTACAAGATATTAAAGCGAGTGTTTTGATGAAAACGTATGTGTTCGAATGGGATTATGATCTCCTCGCAGATATATTTGTGGAAAGGGATGTACATCTTATCCAAAAATTTCCTTTAGTTGATCCTATTACAATGATTCGTGGATTTGGAATAGAGAAAACAAAGGAATATACAATGTTAAAAGCAATTATTGAATTCTTTGTGCATTTCCACCCTTCTTCTTACAGATTCAGAATTCCCATGGAAAAATTTTTCGGCTTTGAAGGTGCCTCAAAAGTTAAAAACACGGTTTGGAGAGCCGTCCAAAAATTGTCTCCTACTCGATCTTCCAGGCTTGGATAGAAGGGTGAATATCAATCCAGCTTGTCCATTGGCAATAATGAGGTAGAAAGTGTGGTTCATGTTTTCTTTTCCGCACTTTTGCTCGTAGATGTTAGGATTTATCTTCATTGCCCTTGCATCAATGATTTTTCCTGGGGTTTTGGAAAGTCTCAAATCGATTTGGAGCGGTTTTGAGGTGGAGGAAAGAGATTATTGCTCATGCTTATTTGGGCTTTGTGGAAGAATTCGCAATGAAGTTGTATGTAAAGGTAATCAAAAATTTGTCGTATATGTAGTGAATTCAAACAACTTCATACCTTCATCGGGTTGCTCTCAAAAATATCCTCCTCTCGCTCGATCAACCTCCAAGTTGAACTCCTCCGCAAAACTCCAGACAAGGGGGCCGGAGGGGTCTCGGCGTACCTTCTCCGATGCTTAAGTCGGTGACTTGGAAGAGAAGAAGAGGAGTAGAAATGTAATGTAAAAGTAAAAGTATGATTAGGTCAAGAATGAACCTGGAGATGGGCTTTTATACCCTAGCCTGGATTAAGGTTTCCATAAAAATCGGGATTCCGTTACGATTTGGTGTCAGAGTCATCATTATTTTAGGATCGGATCTCCCAAAACCTTAATTTGCGTCCTTAAAGCCTCGGTCCCGAACTGACCTGAGGCACTTCGGACCAACGTGTTAATGCTTATCCCTTGAGATCCCTTAAAGGCCTTCATAGCCCCCTTACTCCTGTGACCGACCTGGATCTTACCAGATCGGCCCTCTCTCTCATGTCTTACCCAGGTCAATCCCCAGCGCTTGCAGCTCAAGAGATCAGTCCAACACCGTTTAGCAGATTAAACCAATGCATAGAGCCCCCGCAGGTCGGTCCCATGCATAGGGCTTTGCAGGTCGGCCCAATACGCTGGGCCTTACCAGGTTAGCCTAACGCTTAGGGCTTTGCAGGTCGGCCCAATACGCTGGGCCTTACCAGGTCAGCCCAATGCTTAGGGCTTTGCAGGTCGGCCCAATAGGATGGGCCTTATTAGATTAGCCCAATGCTTAGGGCTTTGCAGGTCGGCCCAATATGCTGGTCCTTACCAGATCAGCCCAATCTAGACAGGTCAGCCCAGACCATATTTTTCCCTTATCAATTCCTCCCCCCAACTATGGTTAGATCTTTGTTTCAACCATAGTTGTTTGTAGGTCGAGCTGACCTGTTCTTAGGGTTTCCAGCTTTTCAAATTCCCACCGCCCTTTAGCTTTTCAAATCCCTGACACCTTGACGTGACTGAAAGGATGTCTTTTCAATGTACTGACGCTTCGTGAACCGTGCAATGTCTCCTTGAATACCGAGACACCCTTTCATCTCCTTTTTTCTCTCTATAAAAAGCCTCATTCCTCCTCCATTTTCACTTTTCCGTTCAAATTACAGAGTATACTCTAAAGCAACTCGCGCATTTCTTCTACGGTGAAATTCTCCAGATTCCGGCAAGCTCCAAGAGTTCTAGGCCCCCATCCATTTTTCTCCTTCATTCTCTTACTCTCGCTCAGTAGGTAATCCCTTCTCTCCTTTATTTTTCCAGTTTTCTTTTCTTATTTCCTCATGGCATCATCTTCCTCTCATTCGACCCCCATGGACCCCATAACGCTGAGTTAGAGCGGTGGTCCACCAAATGTGCCTGTGCTCCCAACTTCTTCTTATCACTTCAATTCCTCCTTCCGATCCGAATGCTACTGAATCGAGCTCTGATTCAGAAACGGATTTTGGAATAATAGAGATCCAAGCTCTGAGCTCGGGTCCATTGCCCGAATACCCCTACGACTTTAAGGAGACCACCATAACTCCGCCATACACTTCAAAATATAAGAAAGGGTATAAAATTCCTTCCTCCTTTAAGCTTTCCCTACTAAGCCATACGGGACGCCCTAACCGACTCCACCCAATGCTCTAGATTTCTTCATCCCGATCTCGAGATAGAGGGAGAGCTTAGGTTTCCCATTCACTCATTCATGACCGAGGTATCCACACTATACCGTGTTCCTCAACCAACTTGCTCCCTAATTCATTCCGAATTATGGTTGGCTTAATTTTGACCAAGTACCTAGAAACAGAGCCCACTACTGAGCCGTTTTTGCCTTTTATTTCAAATAAAGACCTCCACCACCAAGGGTCTGTTCTACATCACCTCCCGAGGTGATGCTCAATTCTTGAGCAAATACCCTTCTTCCAACAAATTCTGGAAAGATAAATACTTTTTTATTTCTTCTCCCCGGGCTTGGGGTTTTCCTATTGCATGGACCTGAGAGCCGCCTTCAACATAAGCACAACCCTAAGGACCGATCTCCCGATCTCCAAGCCTTGATCAACAAACTTACCCTAGTCAAGTACGACCTATCACGGTTCATTACTCCTTCTCTCTTATATCACTTTGAGTTGAGCCCTGTTATAGCTCCTTTGGTGGAAGACATCGGTAATCATTCATTCGATTAATTTTTTTTTTGTAATTTTTTTGTTTTCTGACCTTAACTCTCACTTCTTTGCAGATATCATGATGGCTGCTATGGTTGCCGAGCAAGAAGAGGATGAGAGGAGAGCAGTTGCCTCTGGCTCAGTCCTTCCCTCCGATCTTTCGTTTCGGGATCATCCTCACACCAGGAGACCTCGATCACGCTTATAGTGATCGACGACCTCACTGGCCCTAACTCCCGACCTCTGAACAGGCCTCCTAAGCGAGCTGCCGTTGGTACCAGTGCTGGTAGTGCCAAGAAATCTATGAGTACTCCTACTACTACTGCCAACCCGAGCTCCCTTGTCCGCAATCCCATCCACACTCCTAACCAGACGTTCTTCACTGGGAACTCCATTTTGAAGAATACGGATGGGACTTTGCCATTCAATATGTGCAAGGCAACCCAAGCCCGATCGCGCCGCTTAGAAAAAGTCGGTGATGCAGTGGTGAGCTCATTTTGTATATGAACCATTCAAGGCCGGGCATGACTTGTCGCTTTGATCGCCGAGCTCGCGTGGGTTTTGCTAACCCGACTGTTGTATCTGAGCTCAATGCTGCTAAGAAAGAAATCCAAAGACTAAAAGCCCGAGAAACCAAGCTCTTGGATGAGGTCCTTCGCTGCGTGAATGGCCGAGGTCACAAGGTCACCGTGAACTCCTACTTAGACGGTTAAAAGCTTTGGAAGTTGATAACACTTTAGTCTCAAGACCGACGTGAGTGATCTTCAAATCCGGTGCACCACCATTGCCAATCAAGCCCGAGCTGAGGGCATCCAGATGGGCCATCGGAATTTTCTCACCTCCTGGCAGTGCTCTAGCGCCATTCAGCAGTCGGGGATGTGGTCAAGCAAGCTTTTACGAGCTCCAAAGAATTCATCAAGGTCCCTCTCTGGGTGCTATGGAGTATTATAGCTTTGCCTTTGATAGCCAAGCTCACCGGGGGAGAAAGGGATTACCAAGCCTCTCGATAGACAAGGCCCCAAGAGCAAACTTCCCGATCCTAAGGGCTTTGTTTTCTCAAGAAGAGAGCGTCTCAACCAAGCTCCCATCGATGCCTTCATCGAGTCGCTGTCAGCCCCATTTATCCTTCACCCCCGCTTCAAGCTCGGAGGTGCTCATCCTGAGAATCAACCCGCCCCCCAGCTCCGAGGACCTCTCCTCCTTCTAGCCGAGGTGACCAAGAAGAGGATCCCGACATGCTCTTGTGGACGATGTGACCATATCTCTCGGATGACCTGGCCACGAGAATCTCCCCACGCTTAGGAGTTTTACTATTGTTGTATTTTCCTTCTATGTACTTGTAATTATTTTTGACAAGTAATGAAATCTATCTTTCGTAATTCAATTTTCTCGATCTCTATTCTTGCCTTTTTGCTTTCGCCATAGTTGATTTGTTCCATCGCGAACTCGGCTCAAGCTAAGTTTGATATATATTGTGTTGTTTTTCGTTGTTGTGGTTTTTATCCAAAAGATTGGCATGATATGCTCTCGTGGCTCCCCAAGTATTTGGAGCCTAGCTCGAGCCGAGCTCCAAATACTTGTCATTTCTTCAAAGGAAATGCTCGCCAAGCTCCTTGCATGGCCTCGTGGCCCCAAGTACTTGGAGTCTAGCTCGACCCGAGATCCAAGTACTTGTCAATTTCTTCATAGGAAGTCGGCTCGAGCCGAGCTCCTTGCATGGCCAATATCCCAAGCACATGGAGCTTAGCTCGAGCCGAGCTCCAAATACTTGTCATTTTCTTCAAAGGAAGTCGGCTCGGGCCGAGCTCTTGCATGGCTCGTGGCCCAAGTACTTGGAGTCAGCTCGTGAGCCCAAGTACTTGTCAATTTCTTCATAGGAAGTCGGCTCGAGCCGAGCCTTTGCATGGCCTCGTGGCCCTAAGTACTTGAGCCAGATCGAGCGAGCTCCAAATACTTGTCATTTTTTTTCAAAGGGAAGTTGGCTGAGCCGAGCTCCTTGCATGGCCTCGTGGCCCCAAGTACTTGAGTCAGCTCGGTGAGCTCCATGTACTTGTCCAATTTCTTCATAGAAAGTCGACTCGTGCCGAGCTCCTTTCATGGCCTCGTGGCCCCAAGTACTTGAGTCTAGCTCGAGTTGAGCCCAAATACTTGTTGATTTTTCCAACTTTATTTTCCGAACTCATAATTCAGAAGCTGATCATTTCATTCAAAATGAGTAATTTCATTACATCGATATTCTCTATTCTAGGAATGATATTTCTTTAAATTGCAACTATTCCATGCTCTTGGAAGCTTTCGCCCATCAAGTTCCTCCACTCATATGCACCTCCTACCAGCACCTTCGCCACCCGAAGTGGCCCTTCCTAATTCGTCGCATCCAACTTCCCCCTTATTCTTGCTAAAGATCAGGCCTCCTCGTAACAGAGGTGTCCCGAGCCACGGAAGGCCCTCCTCATCACCTTCTTGTTATCGCTTTGATTCTTCCTCGCGTCCTTTCCATCTACAAAAATGTCATTTCTCTCTTCTCATTAATAGTATCCAGGGCTTCCTGAACCATCATCTCATTCGCGTTTTCATCGAAATTCTGAACTCGATGAGTCTCCATCCGATCTCTGTTTGGTATATGAAAAGATCCATTCCATACACCAAGCCGAAAGGCGTTTCTCCGATTCTTTTTAGGATTGGTTCGATAAGCCCACAAGACCGAGTTGAGCTCTCGAACCCATGCACCTCCTGCCTTTTCTAGCCGAGCTTTGAGCCCTTGAACCATGATTCTATTGGTAACTTCCACTTGCCCATTGGCTTGTGGATGAGCTACCGACATAAAATTTTGCTTGATCTTCAACTCCTCACACCAAGCTCGGATCCCTGCTCCCACAAATTGTGTTCCATTATCCGATACCAATACCCGAGGTGTTCCATATCGGCATGCAATATTTTGCCAAATAAACTTCATCACGCGTTTGTGTCTCATTTATTTTAGCAAGGGCCTGCCTTCCACCACTTACTAAATAATCAATTACTACTATCAAGAATTTCCTCGACCCTGTGGAGGAAATTGACCCACAATATCAATACCCCATTTCGCAAAAGGGCATGCCGAGCTCATAGTCATGAGCTCCTCCGTCGAACGATGAATTAGTGGTGCATGAATCTGACACTTCTCGCACGCTTTTACTAGCTTCTCCGCTGCTTCTATCAAATAAGGCCAAAAAAATATTACTTTAGCACCTTCTTCATCAAGATTCTTGCTCCCATATGATTTCCACAACACCCTTCGTGCATCTCTCTCAGTACATACGTACCTTCTTCTCCACTCAAACACCTCAAAGAAAGGAATGGAGAAGCCTCTCTTGTATAACTTGTCCCCAATAATGCAAAAACACGTGGCCCGATTTTCCCCGAGCTGCTTCACGCCTATCTTCGTGAGAACTCCTCTTCGGATAGGCAATGATAGCCGACTCTCAATCCTCCTTTTCTTCAATCTCTCCGACCTCCAAACCCAAAGACAGTTTCTCTTGCCATCAAGAATGTGATCTGCTTGGCTTGATTCTCCAAGGCCGAGCTGGCCATTTTTGCTAAGAAATCCGCCGACCATTCTCTGCCCTCGGGACCTGGCAGATCTTGATCTCTTTCAATTTTCCTTCTAGAGCTCGGTATGCTTCAACATACCTCTTCATCCTTCCTCTCCCTAACATCAAATTCTCGGTGACTTGCTTATGGACGAGTTGAGAGTCCATGTAAATAACCATTCTAGTAGCCCCCATCTCAATGGCCATTTGCATCCCCTCGATAAATGCTTCATACTCCGCCTCATTATTGGATAACTTGAACTCCAACCTACAAAGAAAATTATTCTCCACTCCTTTGTGGGCTGATTAGGACAATACCAGCACCAAAGCCCGAGCTCCCTACCGAACCATCCACATAAATCACCCAAGCTCCTTCTTCACTATCAGCTCTTGTTAATTCTTGAACAAAATCCGCCAAAGCCCGAGCTTTGATGGCCGACATTCTCAAACTCAATGTCATACTCGCTCAACTCGATGGCCCACTTTACCAACCTCCCCTGCCACCTCCGGCTTGCTCATCACATTTCTTTTTGGGAGATTAGTTGGGACAATTACCTTATGTGAGAGAAAATACTACCGAAGCCTCCTCGATCACCACCAAGGCTGCTAAAACGGCCTTCTCGATCTTTGCATATCATAGATCGGCATTCCTCAATACCTTGCGGACATAATACATCCGCTCCTCAACCGACCTCTCCTCCCCCGATCAAGATCGTGCTAACCCCTTGCTCTCCCACCGAGAGGTATAAGTATAGGGCTCTCTGGTAGCGCTAGCAATAGTGATAAATCAGTATATAGGCTTTCAAATCCTCGAAAGCTCTCTGACAATCCTCATCCAAACAAATTTTTTGGCCTTCCTCAACACCTTAAAGAAGGGCAAACTCCTCTCCGCCAAGCGAGAATAAACCGATCCAAAGTCGCCAACCGACCTGTCAGACATTGAACCTCTTTAGCATCCCGAGGTGGTGCCATCTCTCTGATAGCTCTGACCTTCTCTGGATTAGCCTCTATCCCCTTCTCCGTTACCATGTACCCTAAGAACTTTCCCGATCTCACACCAAAAGCACTCTTCTTAGGGTTGAGTTTCATTCGGTACTTCCTCAAAGTGTCAAACGTCTTAGCTAGGTCACGCACATGATCCATGGCTTTCATGATCTTGACCAGCATGTCATCCACATACACTTCCATGTTTCTCCCGAGCTGTCCCCTCAAACATTTTATCCACTAACCTCGGTATGTGGCTCCCGCATTCTTCAACCCAAACGACATCACTACATAACAAAATGTACCAAAAGAGGTGGTGAAACTCACCCTCTTTTGGTCTCCTCCGCCAACTGACCGATGATAGCCCTATGATGCATCCATCATATCGAGCAATTCACACCCTCAAGTCGAATCCACAAGTCGATCGATTCGGGGCAATGGATAATAGTCTTTTGGGCAAGCCCGATTCAAGTCAATAAAATACACGCACATATGCCAATCATCCTCCATTTTTGGTACTAGCACTGCATTGGATAACCATTCTGGACACTGGATTTCTTTGATATGCCCCGCGTTCAATAACCTTTGCACCTCCGCTCGAATTATAGCATCCTTTTTAGGACCAAAATTTCTTTTCTTTTGTTTCAAAGCTTATATGATGGATTGACATTGAGCCTATGCTCAGCTATACTCGGGTCAATTCCCACCAAGTCTTCTGATGTCCAAGCAAACACATCCACATTGCTCCTTAGAAATCCCACCAGCTCTTCCCTCAGCTCATCAGATAATCCTTTTCCAATCTTAGTGACCTTATCAGGGTCACCCGGCACTAGATCAACCATCATCATCTCTTCATTAGGTTGCACGTGCTCCACAGGCTCATCTAGCTTAATTATTTTCTCTCTATTTTTATCATCATCAAAGACATTTCCTCTCTCCGCCTTTTGAATACTCTCCACATATAACTTCCTAGCCATGTACTGATCTCCGCCGACCTCACCGACCTCTTCCCCCATGGGGAATTTCAGTTTCAAATGGTACACGACCGACATGACTTGAAAAGCATTCAGATTTGGTCTACCCAACATAGCATTATACGAAGGGGTGCATCTACTATCAAAAATCGAATCATCCTAGTTTTGCGATTAGGCTCCTTACCCAAAGAGACAGTAGAGTAATTATACCTCTTGGTTGGATCATCCCTCCCGCAATCGACCAACGCCAGTGTCCACCATCTCCAGCCCGACCTGGAGAACCATTCTCATGTAGCAATCATAGAATAAGATGTCCGCCGAGCTCCCCGTATCCACAAATACTCGCTGCACATTGTAATTAGAGATCGTTGTCATGATCACAAGAGCATCACTATGAGGTGTCACGATACCTTGCTATCCCCTCGCCCAAATTGGATGCTTGGCCCGGGTCCGACTGTTCCACTTTCAGTTGCTCTTGCACCCGACCCGTCTTTTTGCTCTCACATAGTTCTTCCGAGATCTCCTAGAATCCCTTCCGCCGGTCCTCCAATAATCATTTGATGACCTCTCGCCGAGGTGGAGGCGAGAGATGGAGTAGCTCCTCCCTTTCTCCCCTACGCTCCGGCTCCCGCCGAGGTTGATGATAGCCCCAGTTTGTCTCTCTTATACTCCCCTTTTTCTCCTTTTTGTCAATGTACACAAATTCCCGAGATGACCCGCCTGAATGAGCCTCTCAATTTCATCCCTCAAGTGTGTGCACCGATCGTTGTGTGTCCATACTCATTATTATAATCAGCAAAATTCTTTGCACTTCGCTTTATTGGTGCCTCCACATGCGCCTTTGGCCACCTCAGGTCGGGATGCCTTTCAATAGCAATGAGCACCTCGCCCTGAGGTAAAGCCAATGGCGTATATTTCTCGTACCTAGGCCGTCCACCCATCGCCTCGGACCTCAGTGTCTTCTGAGATACTTTATCCTCCGATCTTCTTTCCTGTCTCTCCTTTTCTCGCCCTCTTCCCTTTTCATTTTCCTCGCCTCCTCCAGGTTGATATACCTCTCTGCTTGAGCTAATGACTCATCAAAAGTCTTCGGCTCTATCACCAAAGATTCGAAAAACTCCCCATCTTTCAAGCCCTGAGCTAGGGCATTAGCTAAAATCTCCGGACTAGCCGAAGGCACCTCCAACTTAGCCGCAGTAAACCTCTGTATATAACTCCGAAGTCCTTCCCCTTCCTCTGCTTAATGCTAAAAAGAGTCGGGGCACCTTTTGTACTTACTTACGATACTCGTGGAACTCGATTGAGAAATGCCGAATCAAGTCATCAAAGTTTTTGATAGAGCTCGGAGCAAGTCAAGCAAAACCATTCGAGTGACTTTGTCAGAGTAGTAGGGAAGACTCTACACATCACGCCATCCGTGAACCTGTGTAGCAAGGCAGCATTCTCAAAATGACAGAGATGATCCCACAGGTCTGTGGTACCATCATATTCAAAAGGCGAAGGAACCCGGAGAGGGGGCGGAGGGACCACGGGAGGGGACCACCGGATGAGGGACCACAGGAGGAGGACCACCGCGGAGTTGGTGGCGAAAGCATCTCCTCACTGTCTTTCGACCGATTTGCTCGATGACCTAGTAATGAAACCACCTACCTGCTCAAAAACATGGGGCCCAAATCAACACTACCACCGGACATAGGTGTTTGTCCATCTACCCCGCTCCGGAATGCCCTGCCCCGGCCTCGCGGTGGTGGCGGAGGTGGAGCTCGGGTGTGTCTTCTGCGTAACTCCACCCGTGAGTGTCTCCCATAAGCGCGATTCAGGTCTTCCTCCAAATTTCTTCTAACATCCTCCATAACCACCGCCAAGCTCACGCGTCTCGCTCCAATGTTCCCCCGCAGACGCGCCAATTGGTTGCTCCGAAAATATTTTCCTCTCGCCGATCAACCTCCAAGTCCTGTTTGATAAATGGTTTTATCATGATTTTGATGATGTTGTTTTTACACCAAAACAATGTTTTTAAAGGTTGTCCAAATACTCCTAAATGATTTAAAATGGTTTTAATATTTCCGGAGTATTTCTTCAAGTTTATTTTCGACTAAATTGGACAACGCTTTTAATGATTTTATGTCAATGTGTTTTTACATCAAAACAATGTGAGAATGTTGTCCTAATACTCCTCCCGATCGGTTTAAAATATTTTTACTATTTTTCGGAGTATTTCTTGGTGTTTATTTTTGATAAAAAATTGGACAACACATTTGTTTTAGGCTCGACCGGTCGCCCTATAGGCAACCCGTACTGAGTTGAGTATTGAAACAAAACGGGGATGCTTTGGAAAATAGGGAGGGTGATTCGGTCAGCCACGGGGCGACGGTAGGGCGACCGGTCGACCCTTTGGGCGACCAGACTCGAACGTACCCCGAAGAACGGACTCATCTTGTTTATCAAAATTGTTCCCTCCAACCGGTCACACATAGGGCGGCCGTGGTCGCACCTCGCGACCGGTCCCCTATGTAAAAATTGCAGAGTTTTCATTTCAACTTATCTCTGCTTGTGACGGCCGAACCCCTCTTTTTGACAAACTATTCATTGAGTTTGCGGACAACTTTTCCTTAATTTGAGGGGTTGATTTCTAATGACTCTTTTCTTCAATTGTCTTGGTATTTTTACAGAATTCTTGTCCTCAAGAGGAGCCTATCTTGTACAATGCATCTTTTATAAATAGAGGAAGAATTGAAGCAACACAATAAGAGAGAAAACTACAACACAACAAGATACACTCAAGAATACACTTGTTCTTACATTGTCTTATTTCTTGTTGTAATTGCCTAGCTATTCACTTTCACATTCTTGAGGTCTAGGCTATTCTTGATTACCCTTGCACTCAATTGTATAATTCATTATCGAGTTGTAATCTTGGATTTTTGGGTAATCATTCAACACAAGATATCCTTGTGAGTGTTCTTGTGGTAAGAACACACTTGGGTGATCTAGGTGTTAGGTGTGAGAAGATTGTGGTAATCTTCTTGTTGAGGTGTTGAAGAATTTGGTATTCTTCAAGGTTGAAGATTGTGGTAATATTCACAAGGTGCCGTTGGAGATTGTGGTAATCTTCAAGAGAGATTGTGGTAATATCAAAGGTGATGTTGAAGAAGAGTGTGGTGCTCTTCAAGGTGTTGTTGTAAGTTGGTGTTGTATTAATTTTGGTAATTAATAAAATCTTTTTTCTTTTTGAAATCCATCCCGGATATACTGGGGTGGTAGAGGATTAGGCCCTAGGTGGGTTGAACCTCTATAAATCGACGCGTGTTATTTACTTTCCGCACCTTTATTATTGTCTTTGTGCATTCGGTTCGAAAAAAAGGGCGAAATCAAAAAGATGGAGATAATCTATTCACCCCCATCTAGATTATCGTAGCCGCTTGGACTTACAAGTGGTATCAAAGTTAAACTCTTTGTCAAGCTCGTTTCACATCGCGAGTGAAGAGGAACGATCGTCGGCTACGAACTAAGCTCATCTTACCACACTCCACCACCAAGCCACCACTATTTGATTCCAAAAATTTTATTTTTGGAAAGAAAGAATGGAATGTGTTTACTAGGTTGCGGGTTTGACATTTGGAACACCGTCATAAATGGAGAATCCATTCCGATGAAAGATACACCACACACCTCCAAAGGCTTCAAAGAGCTCAATGATGAAGAGAAGAAAATCATCTCCTTAAACGGTAAAGCTCTCAATATTTTGTATTGTTCATTTACTAATTTGGAATATGAACATATTGTAGGAATTCGATCGGCACATGAAGTATGGCAAAAATTAGAAGCCATCTATGGAGTATTTGCAAATGAAAGGAGTCAAACAAAAGCATCTACTTCTCAAATGGATACAAGTTCAAATCTAAGGAACAAGCCTCTTACAAATTCCAACTATGAAGAAGTTGAATATTGTTTTATGGGTATCGAAGAAGAAAACAAGGTATGTCTTAGACCCTCTACTTCCTATGATATTGTCATTCAAAATGATTTATTAAAATGCAACTTGAGTACCAATAAAAAGACCAATATTGTTGATGTTCATAATTGTGATAAAAGACTTGATCATAAGCCAAATGTTGTTAATCATATGAAAAAGAATCAAGTCCCTATGCATATTGGTCATTACGCTCCTAGAATTATTACTTGCTTTTATTGCGGTAAAAAGGGTCATACAAAAAAAAACTTGTCGAGCTAGAAATAGCTCTAATTATTGTTGGAGACCTAAAAGTCTCAAGACTAATCCCAAAGGACCCAAACACTTGAGGGTACCACAAAATAATTTCTTGATAGGTACCCTGAAATAATAATCGGAGAAAATTCATACCGCCAAGAAGACATCAAATGACCAATTCATTTGATCAAAGGAGAAAACATTTTCAACAAAGTCAATTTCCAAGAAGAGGATATAATCAAAAATGGGAAGAACACAACCCTTGGAAATGGCAAAAACATCATCAACAAGATGATTTTCCAAGAGAAAGACACTTTCAAAAATGGGAAGGCCACAATGCTTGGAAATGGAGCAATTGGAGAAACTATCATCAACAAGAAGATTTTCAAAAGGAAGATACCATCAACAATGGGAGACAACCCATGGAAATGGCATAATTGGTAACCCGTATCTCCCTAGTTAAATATGCATTTTATTTTGTTATTATGCATGCTTCTATTTGTGTCTTAATTGCAAAATGAGTTTGCAAGTATTTATTTTTTAATTAAGGTCTTCAATATATATTTGTGCTTTTAAAATATTTTTGAAAAAGAAGACCTTATATGATGTTTTAAAACTCTTGTGCATTTTTGTAGACTAAAGTGTGTTATCATCTCTTATGGATTTTTATGGCATGAACTTACTTGTGATATCTCTTAGCCTACACTTTTATCATAATGATTTGTGCTAGATTTGTTTTAAGAATTGTGTAGGAGTTACATATTTTCACAAATGGCCATTTACGTCATTATTTGTCAAGAGAGGCATAAACTATCGAGGCACGTGCGTCTACTTGTGTTATTCTTACTCCTATAAACTCGTTATATGTTTTGCCATATGCCTATGTGCTTGTATTTCAAAGTATTTTATACAAGTGCCATTAAGATGATTTTTAGATTTTTTGAAAGGCACTATTCGATACTTGATTGCACATATTTGCTTTGTCAACTCTTGTTCAAATACTTCTTTTAAATGAGGTCTCAACTATATGCTATCGGATTTTCAAATTTCAAAAGAGATCTTTTGTAGCTTTCTTAAGCTTATTTGAACTTGCAAGATTTATTATGATCTTCTAAATGGATAGTATGTGTTTCTTGCTTCATGGTCTATATACATTGTGTCTATTTCTACTATGCTCTTTTGCAAGATATTTTGTGATTGTTGATTGAGGCATGTTTTTACACTTGGGCTACTTTTTCTTGCGATGCCGTTAACGAGTTTGTTAAGTTGTGTAGATGAGAAATGAAGTACTCCAAATATCAGTTACCTCAAATATTTGGATGTAAATGTTCTATTATGAACACCTTAGATAAATTGGATGCCCTATGATGATAGTGATAAAGAAGACTAAAAGGGTATTCCGGAACAAACTCGATGACCAAGGCAACATTGGTCGAACTAAGGCAAGGTTAGTAGCTCGAAGGTATTTTCAAGAAGAAGGTAATTGATTTTGGTGTAACATTTGCACTCATAGCACATTTAGTAGCTATTTGCATTTTACTTGCCCATTCTTGTTTTAAGAAAATTTCAAGCTCTACCAAATGGATGTTAAATCCAATTTTCTCAATGGTTTTATTCAAGAAGAAGTCTATGTAAAACAACCTCCGGGGCTTTAAATTCTTCTAGGCCAAATGATTTTTATAAAAGGCCTTGTATGGTTTAAAACAAGCACCCCATGTATGGTATGATAGACTTAGCTATTTTTGCTAAATGATTTTACAAGAGGTAAAGTTGATACTACTCTCTTTGTTTTTTTTTTTTTAAAAAAAAAAGGGCAAGATTGTCTACTTGTGCATATTTATGAGAATATTTTTGGTACTACTAATGAATATTTGTGCAAGATATTTTTCCAAGTTGATGCAAGGTGTACTTGAAATGAGCATGATGGAGGAGCTCAATTTCTTTCATGGACTTCAAATTATTCAATGCCAAGTAGATGGTTATATTTCAAAAGAACTCTTGAAGGAGTTAGGCATTGAAGAAGGACGAATCATCTCAACCTCTATGGCTACCAATGAAGAGATTGACAAAGGTTGAGAAAGGCATGTCGGTTGACAAATAAATTCGAGGTATGTTTTCTTGTATTATTCCTATAGACTCGACATTCCATATGCCTTATGTCTATATGCTCGACTTAAAAAAAAACTATCCCAACGAATCTCATTAAAGTGCCATTAAAAGAAATTTTCAAATATTTGAAAGCCACTTCTTCTTATGACTTGTTGTATCCAAAGCTTTAAAACGTTCTTATTTTTTCGGGATAACAAGTTCAGTATCTATTATATGGTTATTCGTATTCAAAACTTGGTTCGTCATAATCAAACTAAACATATTGAGATTCGATATATTTTTTAAGGGATTGCGATTTTTAACAAAAACTTGAGATGTGTTTAATTCCGTTTCAAGGATAAATCGCGGACTTTTTGATCGTTAACCGCTAAGTATTTTACCTTATTTCGAGTTTGATTATGACATAATGTATATTGAATGAGGTCTACGTATGCATTTTGCACGTTTTAATACTTAGGGCGAAAAATCGGATTTTGGATCAAACCGGATTTTTCAAAGTAACCAAAATAGTGGGCTGCCGGGCGGGCCGACGGTCGCCCACCAGCTCGACCGGTCGCCCATGCCCTGGACCGTCGCTCATCTTGTTTTTTGCTTAAAATGAGTTACATTTTCAGCTTTTTGGCATTTTGGCCTTTTAACTCTATTTTCGTCCCTTTGTCATTTTCACACACATTTCACTTCAAATGTGTTTTGATGCATGAATTATATATTTTGGTGATTATCTAGCTCGGTTATCATCATTGTTGTTCGTCTTTACCGATCGAATGATAAGAATTTCACTCTCTTTAGCTCAATTGGGTTGAACCTCGAGTTTGTGGCTTATATGTATTTTTTTCTTGATGCAATTCATATATATTTATGATGAGCTTATTGATTGTTGATGAATGATATTTGTTAAATTGCAATTGGTGATGAAAAACTTGGCTTGATTTCATTTACAAGGGCTATATATATCTTTTTCAATCTTTGACGCCGCTTGAGTGTTCGATAAAAACGTTTCAATGAAACACTCATCACCTACATGATTCTCTCGATTTCAAAAGTCTTATATATTTATAGAGATCATGTTTTGCTTATCAAATAAGTTTTCATAAGCTTCTACAAGTCGTATGATTTGACTTTTCCCTCCTATTTGGTTTATAAGCTTCAATGTTCAAATAGCTCGATACATCGGTTTAGTTGCGCACTTTGATATGAACATATGATGTATTTATCGTTCTAACATTCTTTTTGATGATTCCAAAGGGGGAGAAACAGGTTATAAGCTCATTAGCTCAAATAAGCTAAGATAAGCTCAATGAATAGAAGCTATAAGTTGTGACTATTGAAAGCCATAAGTTGTGGATCATATTTTGTCCACTCTTGGTGTATTATGGTTGTATATGTTTCTTAGTCCATTGGTTGTAGTATGGACTTATATATGGTTCTAATGATGTCTCTTTGTGGGGAGCTTTTAAGTTGTTGATACTTAAGCTCAATATCGAAAAGCTAAGATTTTAGCTTATGTTGAAGTTGCTTCTATATTACTCTTGTTGTGCATGTTGATAGGGGGAGCATTTGCTATATGTGTTTGAATATCTCTACTCTCATTCTTGTGTTTATATTGCGCGGAATGTTGTCACTCTCAACGGATATTTATTTTTGACCGGAAAACTTGTTTTCAAAATAGCCTCTCAAAATTGTTTTGTTTTCAAAATCGGCCTTGTTGAATTGTTTTGGTTTGTAATCATCAAAAAGGGGGAGATTGTTTGATAAATGGTTTTATCATGATTTTGATGATGTTGTTTTTACACCAAAACAATGTTTTAAAGGTTGTCCAAATACTCCTAAATGATTTAAAATAGTTTTAATATTTCCTGGAGTATTTCTTCAAGTTTATTTTTGACTAAATTGGACAACGCTTTTAATGATTTTATGTCAATGTGTTTTTACATCAAAACAATGTCCCTGAATGTTGTCCTAATACTCCCGATCGGTTTAAAATGTTTTTACTATTTTTCGGAGTATTTCTTGGAGTTTATTTTCGATAAAAAATTGGACAACACATTTGTTTCAGGCTCGACCGGTCGCCCTATAGGGCAACCTGCACTGAGTTGAGTATTGAAACAGTAAAACGGGACGGTTTGGAAAATAGGGAGGGTGACCGGTCACCCCGGGGGCGGCCAGAGGGGTGACGGCTCGACCCGCGACCGGCTTAACGTACTGAACGTACTCGTGAAGAAACAGACTCATCTTGTTTATCAAAATTGTTCCCTCCAACCGGTCACACATAGCGATGCACGGTCGCACCCCCCGCGACCGGTCCCCTGTAAAAATTGCGCAGTTTTCATTTCAACTTATCTCTGCGCGACCGGTCGAACCCCTCTTTTGACAGCAAACTATCCGTTGAGTTTGCAGACAATTTTTCCTTAATTTGAGGGATTGATTTCTAACAGCTCTTTTCTTCAATTGTCTTGGTATTTTTTACAGAATTCTTGTCCCCAAGAGGAGCCTATCTTGTACAAGACATCTTCTATAAATAGAGGAAGAATTGAAGCAACACAATAAGAGAGAAAACTACAACACAACAAGATACACTCAAGAATACACTTGTTCATACATTGTCTTATTTCTTGTTGTAATTTGCCTAGCTATTCACTTTCACATTCTTGAGGTCTAGGCTATTCTTGATTACACTTGCACTCAATTGTATAATTCATTATCGAGTTGTAATCTTGGATTTTTGGGTAATCATTCAACACAAGATATCCTTGTGAGTGTTCTTGTGGTAAGAACACACTTGGGTGATCTAGGTGTTAGGTGTGACAAGATTGTGGTAATCTTCTTGTTGAGGTGTTGAAGAATTTGGTATTCTTCAAGGTTGAAGATTGTGGTAATCTTCACAAGGTGCCGTTGGAGATTGTGGTAATCTTCAAGAGAGATTGTGGTAATCTCAAAGGTGATGTTGAAGAAGAGTGTGGTGCTCTTCAAGGTGTAGTTGTAAGTTGACATTGTATTAATTTTGGTAATTAATAAAATCTTTTTTCATTTTGAAATCCATCTCGGATATACTGGGGTGGTAGAGGATTAGGCCCTAGGTGGGTTGAACCTCTATAAATCGACGCGTGTTATTTACTTTCCGCACCTTTATTATTGTCTTTGTGCATTCAGTTCGAAAAATATGGCGAAATTGAAAAGATGGAGATAATCTATTCACCCCCCCTCTAGATTATCGTAGCCGCTTGGACTTACAAAGTCGAACTCCTCCACAAAACCTGCATAAGGGGGGGCGGATGGGGGCTCCGGCATACCCTCTCCGATGCTTAAGTCAGTGACTTGGAAGAGAAGCAAGAGGTAGAGAAATGTAATGTAAAAGTAAAAGTGTGATTAGGTCAAGAATGAATCTGGAGATGGGCTTTTAAACCTTAGCTCGGATTAGAGTTTCCGTAAAAACCGCGATTCCGTTACGATTTGGTGTCAGAGTCATCATTATTTTAGGATCGGATCTCCCAAAACCCTAATTTGCGTCCTTAAAGCCTCGGTCTCGAACTGACCTGAGGCACTTTGGACCAACGTGTTAACGCTTATCCCTTGAGATCCCTTAAAGGCCTTCATAGCCCCCTTACTCTTGTGACCGACCTGGATCTTACCATATCGGCCCTTTCCTCATGTCTTACCCAGTCAATCCCCGCTTGCGTACTCAACAGACGATCGGTCCAACACCGTTTAGCGGATTAAACAATGCATAGAGCCCCGCAGTCGGCCCCATGCATAGGGCTTTTTGTCGGCCCAATACGTTGGGCCTTACCAGGTCAGCCCAACGCTTAGGGCTTTGCAGGTCGGCCCAATACGCTGGGCCTTACCAGATCAGCCCAATGCTTAGGGCTTTGTAGGTCAGCCCAATACGCTGGGCCTTATCAGATCAGCCCAATGCTTAGGGCTTTGCAGGTCGGCCCAATACGCTGGTCCTTACCAGGTCAGCCCAATCTAAACAGGTTAGCCCAGACCATATTTTACCCTTATCACTTACATAGTGGGAATCGGCTCAGCAAATGGAGATTAAGGATTGGAAAAAATCTTTCCAGGTGATGGTTCTGCTGTTTGGTGTAAGCCACAACCAAGGGGGTTGAAAGTTAATGTTGATGGTGCAATATTTAACCATTTGGATCGAATTAGATTTGGCTGTGTTGTGCGTAATTCTGAAGGAGATTTTGTAGCTGCATAGAAGGGTATTTTTCCAGGGATTCAAAATCCAAAAATTGCAGAAGCTTTGGGTTTCAGGGAAGCCTCAGTTGGATCAAAAATAATTTTTCTGATGTTGTTGTCACTCTTGAAATCGACTCCATTCGAACTATTCAGCCGATTCGAGGTGTTTTATCTAGTAATTCCTATTTTCGTAGCATCGTTGATGATTGTATTAGCATTCTAAAAGGTTTACCTTTAGTATTCTGTGTCTTTGTTAGGAGGTCAGCGAATCGTGTTGCTCATGCTTTGGCTAAAACAAATGATTCTACGTCTGGCGTCATGGAGTGGTTTGATAATCCATCGTCTGTCATTTGTAATGTGCATTAGTTGGATTTGTTGATCTAATGAAATATTCATTTTCAAAAAAAAAAACTAAGGAAAAAGCAGAGCAAGGTATAGGAAAAATAGTTTAGTATAATAAAAATAGTAACAATTTTTTGACAAATTTTTTCCTTGTTAACGATTGCTATCAAAAGAGTATGATATGAAGAATATAAATCTGGCTCCAAGTTGGGACCACGTTCACAAAAGAAAGAAAACATAGAAGTGGGATGAAAGGTCTGGTGTCCTTGGGGCTGCAAATGAACTAAGCCGCTCGTGAACTATTTGGAACTCGACTCGATAAAAGCTCATTTGAGTTCGTTTAATGAGTCTCGTTAAAATAAATGAACTAAACTCAAACTTAGAGATATTCGACTCGTTAGCTCAAGAGCGGGCACGTTAGTGAGCCAGTGAACAAGCACGTTAGTAAGTTCGTATAAATTAAACTAATAGTTTGACCTTAATTTTAATTATTATACGTTTACTCATGATAAATTTAAAACTATTTAAATAAACTTATTTATTTGAATAAAATCATATGTTTAATTGATATATTATGCGTTTTAGAAAGATATAATTTTATTTTTATAATAAATTAAAGAATAATTTAATTTATAATATATATTTATTAAGCTCGTTTAGGCTCGATTAAGCTCGAAAAGTTCGTGAGCCATCAATATATTCGATAAATTCAAGCTCGAGTTCGACTCGATAATAAACGAGTCAACTCTCTAAAGCTCGGCTCAATTCGATTCGATTGCAGCCCTAAGTGTCCCCAGTTGGGAGCTTTGACCTATGGTGACATGACAATTTCAAAATTATATTAATGGTAAATTACACTTTGCCTCCTAAAGTATATGATTTTTTGCGCTTTGTCCTTTGAATTTTTTTTACATATTACCACCATTGAACTTAGTGTTTTTCTTACACCATACCCCTTGTGAGGTGATAAAGTATACATAAATATTAAATTCAGAGTGAAAAGTGTTACAAAAAAGCTGAATGGACAAAGTGCAAAAAATCACATAATTTTACGGGATTTAGTATAATTAACCCTTATATTAAAGATGTAACGATATTTATAAATTAGAGTACAAAAATTAGATGAAATATTTAAAAAATAATCAACTTTGCTTAGTAGTGTACTGAAATCAGAAAATATTTTATTGCTGAAAAATCCTTTTTTTGGGTTAGAAAATAAATTCTTATTAACCTTTATGGTTGATTTCTCTTTTCCTGTTTTATCACCATATTTTTTTTCATGACAAGAGTATCTTTATCATGGTAAGAATTGAGTGATTGAATTTACTAAAACTGCATTCAACTTTTCCACCTATACCAAATAAAGATGAATTAGTCTCCTATCAGACGGTTTAATGGATCTAATCTGTCAAACGGACTCAACTTTGAACCAATAACTGGCCCAATCCAATCAAGAATAGAGCCAGAAATAAATTTGGGGTGGACCGATACACAAAAATCGGGTGGGCCGGATAAGAAAATAGTATAAATTATAATTAAAAAAATTACAAAAAAATTCTATTGTAAAAGTTTTTAAAAAAAAAAAAAAAAAAAAATTGGGGGTCTCCTTTATCTCCCTCATAATTCTTCCTCCATAACAGAGAGGGAGCGGTCGGTGGAAGAGTTGCGATAGATGCGAACAGAGGCATGGTCTTGAACTCCGAAAGAAGGTTGTACTAGTATTAGTTGAAATTTCAATTGTGTGACTTCAATTCAGAGAATGGAAATTGGACTACTTCTATACACAATATTTTTATGAATGGGGAAGATAATGAAAAGGATGATAATTAATGGGAATTTCAGGAGATGATGAGAGTAGCAGAGTTATTGATGCCAAGTTGTTTCTGTTTTTGGGGATTTTTGATTCTTGGTCAGTTCCTTTATCTAGCTTTGAATTTTGTATGAATTGATTAAGTCATGTCATCCAAGTATTTGATGATTTGACTAAATTAACATTCCAGGGGGGATTACTAATATTTTTATTGGAAAAACTAATACTTTTAGGGAATTACTAAAAACTTTTCAGGAAAAATTTAATAGTTTTCGTGGCTTTACTACTAATACATTTCACATGGACTACTAATACTTTTGACAAAAAAAGTAAAAAACTAATACATTTTAGAGGGACTATTAAATGTTTTCAAGTGAACTATGTACTAATACTTTTCAGAGGGACTAACAATACTTCTCAGATGAATATCTAATACTTTTTAGTGCTCTCGTGATATTATATCACTGTCCAATATTACAAAAACTAATACGTTCAAGTGAATTACGTACTAATACTTATATCACTGTCCAATATTATAAAAACTAATATGTTCAAATGAACTACATACTAATACTTTTGAAAAGGTCTGCTAATATTTTTCAGAAGGACTACTTCTAATACATATCCCTGAATATTATAAAAATACCACTGCTAATAAAACAAAAATGCTATTGGGTCAATTTTTGGATCCGCTAATAGATTTTGACCCGTTAGACCTTTTGACAGGAGTTTTTGTCAATAAAGAAAAATAATGAAATGTAATATTTGAATAGATACTCTATGTTGTGGCATTACTTTTATGAATTACTAGTAGTAGAAAACATAATTTAATTGGCATTTTCTTTAAACCAACAAAACACCCCAAAGGGTGGGGATAGGAGTGTAAACGAATAGAATCGAGGCAATCCAGATATTTTATTTGTATTCAGCTCATTTAGAAAATATTCTTATTCATAGTTTTTAATGTTTAAATACAAAAATTGATTCTTATTCTTATTTGAAAATATATTTAAATATTTATGAATCTATTCGAATATTCATATTAAAAATCCTAACCCATATTTATCTTTTTTCCCCGGAAATATCTGATTAGATTACAACAAATTAGAATCTCAATAAAAACTTTGGGTCAAAAAAATGTTAAATACATCAATAAAAAAGAGTTTATTGTCGAGTTCATTACGAATTTTTTACAATAATGCTGGCTAGCATCCAAATCATTCTCACAATTAGACATCAACTTGTTTTCTTCCTTCGATGCAAAAATAAGCTTATTAGAGATTAGAGTATTTTCTAATCATGCAAATTACAAATTACTAATGGAACTTAAGAAAAGAGAACTTACATGTGTTATAATAAGCTTCTTCATCTCATGAAGTTCACAAAGCCAATCTACTCCGCAAATCATCACTTGAACCATATCATATGATAACTTTGCAATAAGGATCTAAGACTCGGGTCTTTGCACTATATGTGGCATTTGATGCCATTGTGCTAATATAATAACTAAAATATAACGAGCCGACTTAGACAAAATGCATGATGTACTTTAATTATATATGGAACTAGTTTGAGCTTTTATAGTGAATATATGATTTATTATATATTAACAATTTACATAAATAAATATATATTTATATGTATAAAGATTATATATAAGTGATTTCAACAAATATAATTATAAAAACACATAATATTATTTGAATAGTCTTTCGAATACTCGAATCGATATATTCATATTGTATTCGCATAATATACCAATCTGAATAAATATTTTTATTTGGATTCATGTATAATTTTTCGAATTCAAATATCAATATACGAATTCAAATACCAAATCGAATAAAAAAGAGAGTAGATCTCTTGTAAGACGGATGCATATCGACGGTCGATTTAATTGCACTTTTAGGGTAAAAAGTGATACTTTTAGTATAAAATGTGACACTTTTAGACTTTTAGTGTGAAAAAGTGATACTTTGTCTAAGTACACTACATTCAGACAAAGGTATCACTTTTTACACCAAAAGTATCACTATTTACACTAAAAGTATCACCCGTCGTAACGTGCGACCGTCATACACAAGTTTTTGCCTAAATAAGATTCGCTTCTTTTATATCCCTAGGTGGGGATACGTGGATCCTAGGGCTATAAATGAATAGAACGTTTGAAAAATAACTCGTGACCGAGCTCGGATTGCGTTTATTTATGTTAGTTTATTTAGTCAACGAGCATATAATGAACAAATTTTAATGCTCGTCTAATAACGAACAGAGCTTGAACAATTGTATACTCGTTCATTAATAGCTCGTGACAAGCTCGTTTAGTATTCGTTTATAAAATATTCATGAACAAGCTCATGTAGCTTAATTTTAAAATTAAAATTTTACATATAAGTTAAATATAAATATTGAAAAGTTAAACATATGTAATTCTAATAGTATTGTATAATATAATCTATAATTACATATAATATGAAAAAAATTAAAGTTACAATATTAAAAATTTCTCATTAACATACGAATTAAAGTTGAATTTGTTCACGAACATGTAATGTACACAAACTCGTCAAAGATATTTTTGTTTGTTTATTTGTTTATTGTTCGTGAACAAAATCATTTAGTAGTTCAGAAACACGCCATGAACATAAACGTGTTCACTAACAAAAACACTAAATAATTTTATCAAACGAACATGAACAATATTTTTAAAATCTGAAAAGAGCTCGTATAAAATAAAGGAAAATTTGGCAAACAAGCTAAGCTCGGTGCGGCTCGACTTGGATCATTTAGACCCCTACTAGATCCCCTACCTGTAGATAAGAAATAACCAAAATATTATACATTGTCCCAAATACAGACATCCTTGTCCCAAAAATAAACCTCCTACGGGGAAATCTTTTGTAGTTAAGATGTATAATGACGGGTTTGTGGCCGTCAACAAAAAATTAGCTAGTAATGGTAAACATACAAGCCCTTCACGCCCTCAAATCTCTATTTGCAATCCGTTTGATACTCTAAAGGAAACAGATTGCAGTCTGGGTCTCATTACAGAGAAGTATGCTGAAATGATTACACCGAACCAATGGCGTAAGATAATCCGTTAGCTATTGTGGTTTATTCCAGTGTTGTTGAATCAAGTTCGAATCCAACAGAGAGTGATGAAACATCTTTGACTTCATAAGACAAATTGGAAGCTTTAACGACCATGGCAGGCGACTTCTCAACTATCCCGTTTGTCATTCACTCATGTGTTTCCTTAGAAGCTATGAAAGCTATGACAATAGCGGCTCGAGGATCATGGGCCGACATTCCACAGGTTACATCAGACTATCAAGACGATACTCGAGTACGTGCAGACAAACCAAAAGACGCCATTCGAAAATCTTCTAAAAATAGACATCCTTCATTTGAATTGCGTCATTAGGTTATTCTTGTTGTTACTTTTTCCTGATGTTTTTGCATTGTTTTTCCATCGCTACCTGATCGGCTTGTGATAAATACCTTTTTCTTTCTTTTTATATATTTCCATGTATCTAAAAAAAATACAGATATCCGATGGGAAAAAAAAAACAAAAACAAGAAAAACTAACAGAGAGACGATTAACATACTAGCACACTCATGTACTATTAAAATCTAAAATTAGGATATTAAAATTGTCATTAACTTTCTCTAAATTAGGATATTCAAGACGATATTAGTTTACTATATTAAAATTGTCATTAACTTTCTCTAAATGGTAATATTTCATGTTAAAAGATGATATTTGGTCATTTTCGGCATAGAATCACCCTATTTACATCTTTTATATCAGTTTATTTTTTAAATTAATCATTTTCCCACATAGATTTGGGTTATTTATTTGTTTTGTTGTTTGTGATTTTTCTATCTCGGTGCGACGTTTGGTTTGTCGCTGTCTTGGTACGGTATTTTTTCTTGTGTGGACAATTCATAACTGCAAGTTTTCGATCTGACAGATATGACAAATCAAATTGTGGTCTTCATCATGTTGCAGATATTGAATAGTTGATATTCTAGGCACTTGTCATATATATGTCAAAAATACACTTCAAAATCATAATCAAACATATTTTCATTTGCAAACATATACCATAACAGAGATGCAGATAACGAACCAAACATATAATCAATTCCACTTCAAAAACTATATACAAATATATTTTCATTTGCAAATATATAAAATAATGTAAATGCATTAACTAACCAAACATATTCTCAATTTCACACGAAAAATCAAAATTTATTCCAACACTGGAAATTGGAAATTGGAATTAGAAATATATCAATACAAGACCACAACTTTATTTTTATCACATACGTTTGTGTTTAAAATTCATTTCGAAATTACTCAGCGAAATATAATTTCATTTTTATACCTATAAAAAACTTTTATTTATTTATTTGAAATACGACTTTTTTTTCCACCCAAAAATTAAACACCATATTAAATTTTCAGTAGGAAGTCTAAAAATGATTGTTTCCAAATGAAGCCGCCCCAATGGACAAATAAGTCAAAAAGAACAGAACAAAACAAAACAAAAGCGGAAAAGATCCTTCCCACACTCTCACCTTTCGCGCGTGACCACACGCTCTATCTTTAATTTAATACTTCATCTGTGTATCTGGAAGTGATCGATAAAGCCATCTGCCTCCAATTCCATATCTTGACCACTCCTCTGTCGCCCCCAAAACACGCACAACACACACTTGCTCCCACCAGAGCACCAAAAGCAGCCAGACAAAGGCCAGCAGTGCGCACGATAGTTACCCGGCGCTCTTTAGTCTGAGGCAGAGTCCGATAGTCATCACTATCCTCAATATTTGACGATGGCGGAGCTGGCGGCGGCCGAAGTGTATGCGCCGCGGACAATACAGGTCTGGAGGACACTGATGAACTGGCTGGCGTTCTTCTTCCAGATCTTCGCTCAGATCCTTCGGGCTACGACGTCGTTTACTCAGGTCCTCTCTTACGTCGGCCTAAGCCTTGGCTCTTTGCTCTCTTCTACGCCGCCGCAGTTCAAGCCTCTGCCAGTGGTTGAGCTCCCAGACTCCGCAGAAGAGCCTGAAGAAGCGCCGCCTCTGGCAGCTTTTCCTGTCGCAAGTAGTGGAGGGAGAGCGATTGATGATGCTCCTCTGGAGAAGCTAACGGTAACTTAAGTTAAAATTTTGAATTTGGATTGATCTTTATCAAGGAGTGTAGTAAATGAACATTAGTAATTATAATTGCTCGTATGTGATGAGTGAAAGTACACATGGAAAAAACCAGGTTGAAGGTTGACCGGGAAAAATGCTCGAGTAAATTGTAGCTCTGTGATTCAATTTGTTTATCAATTCGAGTTATAATATCTATAAAAGAAAAGCAGAAGGAAAAGTTATTGAGTGAGATGTATTTTTGGCTACTCATTTCCAACTAAAACGTTAAACATGAATAGTTTTCGCTGCTTGTTGAGCTGTTTCTTCTATGATAGAATTAGGGGTCGGAGTGAGACAAGTGAGACTTTAGGGAAGGGTGCTAAATTCTTAATGTTTTCCTTTTGCTTGGTTCAACTTTACTTCGGACGAAGCATGCCCTTTTCAGGAAAATGGCTCATTAATGTAGTACGGATGAAGTCATATGCTTGGGGACCTATTAGAATGTATAATGACTGCTACAAAATTATCGATCCGGTTGCCATGAATAATTGAACTTATCCATAGCACCGACAGATGAATGAATGACGATTATAGTTATGCTACCTCAAACAGTTATTAGATATACTTTTTCCTTGTTCATTTCCTTTGCCCTCTACTTAATTGGGTCACACATTTACCAAAATTGTATATTTAGTCATGTTACAGACTTACAGGGACTCTTCTTGGTTACGTTTACTCCATAAAGACAGCGTAAGACTGTATAAGTTGTAGGAAATGCTGACAATAAACAAATGATATTTGCATATAAAATGGCTAAAGAAATGAGCTATGGGCTGAAAATAGTTAGAGTGGACAAGGGTGAGGCAAAAACATCTGGGGAATCCTACTGGCAAGACGTAACCTGCCATGCCTAAGATGGTGCACTTTCACCATGTGTAATGCGTTAGTATATATATGGTAAGCTCAGATAGGATTAAGTTGAAAGTGATGACAAAAATAGTGACAAATAATGCCTTGTCAGATCAGTCAGAGTGCAACATATCCACGTGGGAAATTGATTGAGTACTAGAGTTAATTTACGAAGATAAAGTAGAAGAAAAGCTTCACATGAATCATATTGATTTTTAGCCTTAATCTTCATAGTGAATGACTCATTTCCTGGCCTAGTTGACTTTGCCAAATTATTGAAATGTTTATTTCCATAATAAAGATTGATAAGTAAAATATCTATAAATTGCACGTGTGGAAAATGTTATATTTCTTGTCAAATTGTTAGGTTGATCAGTAATAGGCTGTAAAAAACTCTTGCCTTTTTAGATTCATATGACAATTACAATTATTTTTGTGGTCATAGTGTTTACTTGTATGTAGGTGGTTCTTGATTTGGATGAAACTCTGGTTTGCGCATACGAGACCTCAAGTTTGCCAGCTATGTTACGTAGTCAAGCCACAGAAGCTGGTTTAAAATGGTTTGAACTTGAATGCATCTCTTCTGACAAGGTTGGTTTCTAGGTTCTTCAGACATGAATGATTAAGCATGAAACCTTCTCAGAATTGGATATAATCTCACTTTTGTTAATTTAATATTTAATTTGTTTCTATGGCCGCAAGGAATTTGAAGGAGAACCTAAGATCAACTATGTGACAGTGTTTGAACGCCCTGGATTGAAGGATTTTCTCAACCAACTTAGTGAATTTGCCGATCTTGTGTTATTTACTGCTGGGCTTGAAGGTCTCTTGCTACTCTGTGCTCCTTTTCTTGGTTTTGAACTCCAAATGTTGATATTTGTTTACCTTTTTGGATTTCCATTTTATTCTTGCAGGCTATGCTAGACCTCTTGTTGATAGAATAGATGTGGAAAATCGATTCAGTCATAGGCTTTATCGGCCTTCAACTACTAGCACGTAAGTTAGCTGCCCGTGCATGGTGATCTCCCACTGGGAACATCTACGTTTTGCTTTGTATTTTTTTAAGAGTTTGCTGGCGTTGCATCATTAATGCAGCTACATGCATTGAGGTTTGTTTGCCCTATATCGTGTTGCTTTTCTATGTCAGGAACGAGTCATTAATGTGCATCTAAAAAGATGTATAAATTTATAATGCATGTACTTTAGCTATTGGGGAAACTAAAACAAATTTCAATCTACCAAGTTTTGCACTCTCCGGTCATTTACCTGATAATGCTAGAATAATGTTTAGATGCGGAAAGGCATAAGCAATTGCATTTCCCAAGTTTGTGAAGAAAAAATGTATTTTAAGATAACATTATGTAGTCTCTTGGGAGTAGATAATGTTGTCTTTGTATGTGGGTCACCTCCTGATGTTATACTTTTGGCTTCTGAATTGGTCCTACAGTGCAACTCTAGCAATGATAGTAAATTGCAATTTGGCTGTTCTGGTGTCTTGGAAAGCCGAAACCAAGACACACCATTAAATACATGAAGATTTGGAAAGGATGTGCTTTGGGCACTGTTTGGGTTACATAGTAAATATTTTTAGCTTCCACATCCAGCAAACTTGGGGGTCTTGAATTCTGTACTAATTGAAGTTAGGTTTTCCTTTTTCATTTACACCGAATCATATCTCTCATTTTTGTTTCATTTGCATCATTTGATAATTTTGATTCATATTACAGTTTAGTGTGCTCTAGGACTATATTCTAACATTTTATCTTACTTTTCTTTCTCAAACATATCTTTTGGCTGCTGAAGTCTCTAAATTATGTTAACCTAAATGCAGATTGCACTTTGCAAAACTATTGATTTTACCATAGAGTCTCTATTTCACTCTATACATCCTCTACTTTATCCATTGATGAATATTGGCATGTAGTGATTTCTGTGACGCCAAGATAGAGAATCCACACCATGAGTCTTTGTTCATGTGATTTATAATAAGTCCACTATATCAAAATGAATGACCTCGTGATTATCTTTTTCTGACGATGATCTGCACTTTCAATGGAAACATCTTTTCACCACTCTTGAAAATACCCCTCACAAAAAATACTCTTTTCATATTGAAGTATCTCTTGTAAGCCACCCACCATGCATCAGCAAATGAAGATTAGCAATTATGCTACTTTTTCCTATTTCCATTCCCCTTCCATCACAAATCACAATCCTCTCTTCCACTCCATCATCACTACAGGTTCACCAAAATCTAAAATCCCATTTTCACTTTTCACATTCCATAAGAACTGCTAATATTTTGGCTGCCATAGCTATCTACAGTTGAATGTAATGAGAGAGCCGAATTTAATTTGATTAACTGGTTTTTTTGGGTGGTTCTTAAAAGTACACACCACATAAATTTAACATTATGGTGTGAGGAGTTAATAGCTGGTGGCTTTGATGACCAAGTAGCTTACGTTACGTTTTGAATGACCGTTTAAAGTTTGAAAGAAGAATTAAAAAAACCAATAGTCATGCATGCCGACTCGTTTGAAAATGTGGTAGAAAATGGACAATGAATTTGAGATTTGAAATTGTCCTAATTTGGTGTCAAACAAAAAGAGGGCTTTTATGTAGAATTTCCAACAGCACAAAGGTGGTTATAGACAAAATAATGATGGAAGTAGATCACTTTTGCTATTTTGCTCCACCTGAATAACTGTAGTAGAGGACACACTTTGAAAATGAAGGTTCATCTAAAACTGACCCTACGTGTGCCGTTAAATTTTAAAATGGAAGGAAAAACTATTATGTTACTATAAGATGGAGATCTTTCTCTATGCGTGCATACACGAAATATGTAAAGAAGACAATGTGCTAGCTTCTACACTCCACTATCTGCTTTACATAAATATTCTCACGTTGACAACATAAGCTCATCTTTGTTTTCTGGTAATTAAGTTTTATTTTCTTGTCAACTGTAAACTAACTACTAACTAAAGATATTTGAGATTTGCCATAACTGGTGGATTAGATTATATATTTTCTAATGTGTTTTGCTTCTGTCCTCCATAAGATCTATCTATCATGGCTTATTTATCATCTTACTGCTTTAGGTTCGAGTACCTAAGTAATGTATTCCTGTGTCTGAAGATATCTGGTGTAATGCGCATCAAACATGTTTCTTAAGCATTTATAAATCTGGATTTGTGGAATTTATTGAGCTTTCAGCCCAGGTGTGCAAATGATAAGTTCATTAAGTATCCGTGTGCTAATGATTTTCTGCATTTTAGAGTTAATGTGCAACCACTCAAGCTATTATTGTTGTATATCTCAGACCCATTGATTAGTTTTGGATGCTTAAATAGACAAATAAAAAAAGCATCTAGGTCGTATGTTAATTTGTTAGTTTCATTTGAGCTCAACGATCAACAAAACATACACTGCAAATTCACCGGTTTTAGCTGTCCTGTGCATTTACTAGCACTTAGACATTCATGCTTTCATATATGTGAATATATTTAAAGTCAAACTCACTTGTTTGCATACATCACAGGGAATATCGTGAACATGTAAAGGATCTATCGTGCTTATCAAAGGATTTCTGTCGAACTGTCATTGTTGACAACAACCCTTTTAGTTTCTTGTTGCAACCATTAAATGGAATCCCATGCGTACCATTTTCCGCTGGACAACCGCAAGATGAGCAGGTATTCTGAAATAACTCGACAGAATTTTAATTTTTTTCTAGCGTCATTATCCTCCTCTTGTCATGACTAATTTGGGTTATCTGTATGCTCACTAGCTTTTGGAAGTTATTCTTCCACTCCTCAAGCACCTTTCTCTTCAGAAAGACGTAAGACCAATGCTCTACGAAAAGTTCCATATGCCTGAATGGTTTGCAAAACATGGTATTCCTGCTTCAACTTGGACAAACGTACAATAAAATTGTGGGTAAATTACAGAAATTACCCCTGAAGCTTAGCCTAGTTACAAAAAGGTCCAATTATCTTTCAAAATTACAAATACCCTCTCCTCTTAACACGTGTTTCTATTTTACAAATTGCACCCTCAAGATGGGGGTGTTTTAATATCTTAAGGGGGTATTTGTAATTTTGAAAGATAATTGTGTTTTTTTGTCTAATTATAAAAAAGTCCAGTTATCTTTCAAAGTTACAAATTGCCCCTTGACATTTGTTTCTATTTTACAAATGGCACCCTCAAGATGGGGGTACTTGCTAAGCAAATTCAAATCCCAAGGATGTGTTTTATTACCTTAAGGGAGTATTTGTAATTTTGAAAGATAATTGAGTTTTTTTTGTAATTAGACTGAACCTCAAGGGTATATTTGTAATTAACCTAATGTTATTTGCCGTTATGCCTTTAAGCAAGAGTCGCCAAATTTTGTATAGCATCATTTTGTGCATGAATGCAGCCAGTGATGAAATTCCAGATATATCCAATCTTAGTATCTTGTCAATCAAATTCATTCCTAGGCACAACCAAACATTGTACAATTGTGAAAAAGGTAAGATTCTTGTTGTAATGCTGTTAATAGTTTCCAACCTCAAATGTTTTGCTTGTATCTTACTAGTGTTGTAATATGCTGTTGATAAAATAAATTATTGCAAGTCTTGCTTTGTTGCCTCCATGTGTAATTTTTGAATGCAGTGTTTCTGTACATATAAGATCAAATTTCTGGTAATTGTTAGTATTAGTGAATTTTACATGGTTTATCTGAGTGATATCTGAACTATGTGATTGTATCCTGCATAAGATTCAGAACCACGTCTGGCATTTTTCAAACGTGTTTCTTATTTTTCTCTAATTCCCTTTCTTCTTCTTATAATAATAATAATAATAATAATAATAATAATAATAATAATAATAATAATAATAATAATATTTCCGAGTTCAAAGAGGCTGAATACAATGGGCTTGTATGTTACCATTTCCAAACCCTTATCTCTAGATTTATATTATTCATAGAAATAGAAAATGTTTGTTGATATATTTCCACTGAACATCATCTCATTTTTAAACCTCGATATATTCTCAACATTTGTTTTTCAACCAATTATATTCTCAAATTTCACACAAAATCTAATACAATCCAAAAATCTAAATGAAAATGGTGAAAATGAAAAATCTCATGTTGCATTTGGATGAGAGGACTTGGATATGAGGAGAGAATTTGGGGTAATAATTTCAAATCACTCAAAATAGTATGATTTAAAATCCATGACAATGACTTTCAAAATTTGCTCAAAATAGAATCTAAGGATTTGAAATCCATTATATCTTATCCAAATAAGTTTAATACATTTGTTATTATGAATTTGAAATCCATGACTTCAAATTCATCAATCCAAATAAAACTAAATGAAAATACGATCATAAGAGCCTAAAAAGTTTATGCAACACTAAATAAAGCACACCCTTTAAAAATTATCTTTCTTCTTTGTCTCTCAAAAAAATCTAACCCTAATCCGCCGCCCCCTCCCTCCCAGTCACCATCCCCTCCATCTCCGGTGGAACTCTTCTCTTCTTATGTGTATGGTTTTTCCTTTGCTTGCTTCCGGGTTTGGGGGTCTTGAAGGCGGCAGCGGAAGCAACGACGGTTTTTGGAGGTGGTGTTGGTGGTTATGGTCTATGATGTGGATCTGAGGGAAGGAGAGGTCGTTTTTATGCCTTATTGTTTTGGTCTTCTTTATAGGTTGTTTGAGTTTATTTTTTAATCTGTTATCTTTTTTCTTTAGTTTTTCTTTAATTTTCTTGGTTTTTTCTTTTTGTGGTTTTGGTTGAGGGGCGAAGCCTGTAGGTGGATCAATCATGACTGTTTTGCAGTGCGTGGTTGTTCATGTCTGGTGTGTTTTTTATGTTGCAGTCGTGGGTGTCCCTTCGGGAGTGTCTGATCCCCTTTTAGGGGGTGTGGTTTGGTCTCTTGTGGAGGAGTTTTCCCCCTGAGTGTTTGTTTCTCTCGACACATTGAATTGTGTATTTCAATATAATTGTTATTGTTTCGATAAAAAATAAAAGTGCCTAAAAAAATTCTTTTAGCGGACTTAGAAGTTACATGGTCTCTGCACGATTACAAACCCGGTGAATACCTGTTCGATCGAGCAACTCATTATTATTTGAGTTATATACATTTATTTTAACCGTGGCACTATTAACACCCCAAAACCTATCACTACATCCCTCTTTTTAATTCCAAAAAAAATATCATCTAAAAAGACTAAAATGCCCTTACTACTCAACAAGTTAAATACACCATCTTTCTTCTATCTTATAATCTTCTTCCCTAACCCCTACCGACATTTTTCTTCTTCTCTCATCATTTTCCTTTTTCCTCTTCTGTTCACCTCGCTCGTCCTTTATTCCCAAACTCTACAATTTGAAAAAAAAAGACCAAGACTAACACACAATCAAGAGTTGACGAACATGAACAATGCCAAATGGTTTAAATAAAAAACATGGACATTGGACGACGCTTGGCTCATACTCAAATGTGAATGGCCCAACAATGACTAAACTCCAACTTGCTCAACTTAATTAACAATGCAAAATAAAACTTTCGTTTCTAGCAAAACACAAATATATTTGGCCCAAATGAAAATCATGATTGTGGATCCGGTTTCGCCCATTTTCATCCAATTACACAATCACCCCGCATTAACATCATTAAGAAAACTTAAGCGGTTCACTCATTCTTGATCATATTTGTTGTTGCGGTTTTCTTTTCTTGTTTGTGTTTCTTTTGTTCCTATTTTTTTCTTTTTCTTCTCTTTGCACAAGCAACGTTGTGTGTGTTGGGATTGAATTAGGCTTGGTAGGGGCATAGGTAAATTAGGGAATAATAGGGGTGTATTAAGTAAATATGTTCTTTTTAAAAAGAGGGTGGAGGTGTATTAAAAGAGGGGGTGTATTAATAGGTTTTTGGGGGTATTAATAGCGCCACCCTTTTTTTTTTAAATTACAAATCACATTATAATTTATGGCAAATATTAATCCACAACAATCCAAATAAGATCCAAGCTAAACTTTACTCAATAGAAACAACCATAAACAAGAGTGGAAAATCAACAGATATGTTAAGGATTTGTCCTGATGCATTCACCATTAAAATAATTGATATTCACCCTTAGCGACTTTCCGATATCCATTCAATATTCAACAATTGATATTAAATAGGCAGTTAGTGTATTGAGGTGGTACTGCATATATATAAAAGGATGAACTCCATTCCCGAGGAGCTCTACTGCCCTTGCCCTAGAGCTTTGTAGAGGAGGTGAATCGCGAGATGTGCCTCAACAAGTGAGGGTCCTGAGCTTTACCAGGTGGTACTGCATATATAAGATTAGCCTCATGTATTTATATATATATATATATATATATATATATATATAGGGTTAGGATCAAATGTGGCAGGGGGTTTATCGTGTGGCAGTGTGCATTAATCCAATCCATTCACACCTTTTATTCAATGGTCCAAATTGCTATTAAAAAAAACTGATTTATCAATTAATTAATAGGTGGAAATGACATAATAGTAACTAGCAAAATGCCTTAAATCACGCCCCCACAATCAAGGGTTTGGTTAATATCACGTTTCCATAACTAAATTGTGCACCATTATAATAGTTGAATTGTACACCATTTAATAATTGATTGTACACCATTTTATAGCTAATAATGCATCATTGTATAACTAATTGTACACCATTCAATCCCAGCGATTTTTATGTGATTTGATTTTACGATTGTTCCCGCTTTTCAATAAATTGTGGTTTACTCAGAATGATGTACAATGAGTTATATAATGATGCACAATTAGATATAAAATGGTGCATACCAAGATATAAGTACGATTCAACTATTAAGATGGTGCATAATTCGGTTATGGAAACGTGATATTTATCACATCCATGATTGTAGGGCGTCATTATGGGAAGGTGGTTACCATTTTGTCTTTATAGGTTTTTAAATGATGTACAAAGTACAATTAGTTATACAATGATGCATTGTTAGATATAAAATGGTGCACAGTTAAGTTATTAAATGGGAAGATGGTTTCACCATTTTGTCTTTATATCCTTTAGATGATATACAATTAGTTATACAATGATGCACTGTTAGATATAAAATGGTGTACAGTCAGTTATTAAATGGTGTACAGTTCAACTATTAAAATGGTGCACAATTTCAGTAATGGAAACGTGATATTAATCAATCCATTGATTGTAGGGGCGTGATTTATGGCATTTTGCTAGTTACTAATTACTATTATGTCCTTTCCACCTATTAATTAATTGATAAATCAGTTATTTTTAATAGTAATCTGGACCATTGAATAAAAGGTGTGGATGGATGAGATCAATCCACACTGCCACACGGTAAGAATCTGTCACACGAGATCTCATCCATATATATACATATATATGTTTATATATCTTCCTTTTAAATTTAAGATTAACCCATGTGATTTCTGTTAAGATCAGGTATTTTATTTTTGTGCCTGTGTTCCAAGAAAACTTCAGAGATGAAACTGTTTAATAATAAAGCCTAATTTTAAAGTCTAACAACCTTCTGGAAGGCAAATTAAAGGCTATGACACATGGCCATGGAATTTAATAAATTTTTGAATTTTTTTAAACACGACACGATTTCTATGTAGCTGTGTATTTTAATATTTTATATATAAATAGGAATATACAGATAGATTATGCAACCAATAATTAATGGACTTACAACAGTGTTCGTGGGAATACAAAAAGAAAGAGTTTGTACATTTTATGTTGTTAGATGTCTGTCAATATAATTTGTAAACTATAATCATGTGGAGAAGCTAGAAAAAAGGCATAACCTTAGAATATGACTTTGAAGATCAAAAAAGTGATTTTATATTAAGTGTATGTCTTTCTAATTAATTTTAAGAATTTTTATTTTTTCAGTTGTTCTTTTGTAACCTCTAAACTTAATAAACATTAAAACACGACCATATGCCTTGTACATGATGGACACATATTAGTATGATCTGGCAGAGGATGACAGGCATTCGTCCAAGAGGTATTGTGCGGTTTCTTTTCTTTTTGGGATAACAAGAAAATCCACAGTCACTACTTTTTTGGGTGTCGTTGAATAGACCCATAGGTTTGGCATAGATAGCCGCACGCCGACCACATGTTGAAGATAAATCCCCTGTCTATAAGCCACAAGCGCCCCACATGCTTAATCAATGTAAGATGAATCCTTTCCAATTATGGCTGCAAATGAACCAAATCGCTAGTGAGCTACTCTGAGTTCGACTCGATAAAAGCTCGTTTGAGCTCGTTTAATGAGTCTCGTTAAAATAAATGACCAAACTCAAGCTTAACGATATTCAACTCGTTAGCTCGTGAACAAGTTTGTGAATGGGCTCGCTAGTAAGCTCGTTATTCAAACTAATAATTTGACTTTAGTTTTAATTTTTACATGTTTACTCACGATAAATATAAGAATATTTAAATAAATTTATTTGTTCGAATAAAATTAAAAACATTTAGTAAATATATTATGCGTTTTAAAAATAAATAATTATATATTTGTAATAAATCGATGAATTATTTTATTTTTAATTGATATTTATTAAGCTCGTTAGGCTCGATTAAGCTCGAAAAAGCTCAGAAACCATTAATATTTTCGATAAATTAAGCTCGAGTTCTAGATTTGCGATAATAAAAATGTCAAACTCAAACTCTCAATATTCCGCTTGATCACAGCCCTATTTCCAACATAGTTGTTTTGGAGTTTTTTTTTTCTTTTCAGTTTAATTTATGCACAAGACGAGTGATGCTTTAGATATACGTGTAGAATATTTGTGTATGTGCAACACATACATATCCGACATTACACTTATGTTTTTAGAAAGTGTCAACACATTATAAGCTAAAGGTAATGTGTACAAAAGGTTTTCTTATTCTACTTTTAGTAAATTGTGGACCATAATTATCTGTAGGAGTGTGGCGGCGCCACCACCACCGCCTGCCATCTAAATTCTCCGGCAAGATAATACATTCTCATCTGGCAATACTTTTTCAAACTTGGCAACAGCAAAAAAGATTGTCCCTCTCTTTATTTGTGGGGCTGGGGTTTATATATATTATATTATCCAACTTATTGTGGCCATTCCAAAAAGTGCCTTTTTCCTCAGCCTCATCACACAAACAATATATACACTTTCCAATTACGCCAAAGTTTATTTAGAATTAATTTAGAGAAACTAATTATTTTGTTTGTGAATTGAGGGTCACCATGTATTGGTTTCAAGAAGCAACCCATGTTCGTAAACTTGTCCAGCCATATATATGAAAAAAGAGCTTTTCAATAAGGACAATTACAAAAAAAAAAAAAAAAACCAAAATTATTAAAACTCTCTTTAAATTTGATTCTGTCTTATATTATTACCTCAATCGTTAGTTAAACTCGCGGAATTTAGCAATATTATCAAATATTTTACAATTACACCACTCAAATTTTCTATAAATTACAACTCTTTCGAGTTTTTCAACTTACATTTACAATCACATCTCTCAACCTTTCTATATACACTATAAGTTAAAAAAAGCAGGTTTACATACAGAAAAATCTGTAGGTACTTATTAAGAAAATTGTAAAGCGTAGGTAAAATCGTTGTAGGTAAAATATTTACCTACAGAATATAAAACTATTGGTAAATACCTACAGAAAATCTATCAGTAAATTGAAAAACTGTAGGTAGGCTGTTGGTAGAATTTGAGGAAAATAATATTTTTTATTCTATAGGTATTTTGTGCGCAACTATAAAATTTAGTGACAAAATCATTTCTATCAAGAAAGTCGCTTAGAATCGTAATTTTTTTGTAGTGATATACAAATAGTCGATTTAAAAATTTAGACTATTAGTTTTTTGGAATCAATATGAATTTCATTCATTCATCAAGAAACTTATAAATGATTATAACATCGAGTCAAAAACAGTTGCAAGTCCTATAGGAATAAACCTATAAAGATCTAAAATAAAAATTTAAACTTATATAGATCTAACTGATCCATATAATTAGACATCGCAACGAAGGCGCTGGACACACGTACCAAAGAAATCTCGCTTATGTCTCATATCGTTCGTCTGGTAATGAATCATTTGAATCTTTTAACAAAATCCTACATATGAGACAAATTAATTATTTACTGGAAAAAAGCCATGTATTGGGGACCAATTAATAAAAGTCGCCTATCGAGGACAAATAAAATGTTAGCAAAAACTGTGCAGTACAGTTTACATAAACCAGAAAATCCCAAAACTGAATTGAAATGAAATTACAAACTGCAGTAGTTGAATTTACATAAACTGAAATTACATAACCACTATATAAAATTGGCCCGAATCGTGTGTTAAACATACTATCCTTAAAACAGATTCGTCCCCTATTCTGGACATTTGTTTCTAAGGATAAGACCAAAAAATCGGATTACCTCAATTCCAGAAAACTGAAAATATGCTTGGAAATCACCACCAAAATACAACTGGAAGCCAAGGAACTCAAGACCAATATGTAAAAAATATTGTTATGCAAGTGTAGGAGTGTTTGTTGTGTAGATTGTGAAAAATATGGACCAACTTTTATAGGCTTCAATATCAAGCCACATTAACTCCCCACTACCCCATGACATGGAGCATTCACTCTCTCACTCCTCCATGACTAGGAAGTTTCAAGTATTATCATGGGCGTAGCCAGGATTTATGGTCAGGATTTTTTTCATTTTGGTGGGATAATTGTCGGGCCAAAAATTTTCGAAAATAGAAAATGAAAAAGGCAAATCTAAAGGTCGGTATATTGCAACAATATTTTGTGGGTTTTCATAATCTCCCATTCCAACTTCTCTTGAGTGAACTTTTTGGAGAAGTGATTTATCCAAAAATTCATTCTAAATTAATCACCAAACAACTATTAATAGATTTTTAGATCCAAAAATTCATTTTAAAAGTGCTTCCGAAAACACTATTCATTGTCAAGTTCGGAACATATCTATTTTTATATAACAAACAAGGCAATCATTCATCCACTCATATACCTTAATTGGGCCAGTTAATTCTTAATTTTTTGGGTCAAGAAGGTTTGATAGCCTTTTAATTTTCAGCTCAATTTTTTTATATGAACTAGACTTCGATTGAATTTTCAATGCGTTCAAATCAAATTTAACAGATCACTCCGATTTTGAGTGCGGTCCGCCGACCGCACTGTCGTCTTAAGGTGGCTACGCCATCGAGTGTTATCACTCTCCAACTACTCCATGAGTTGGAAGTTTCAAGTGGGAGAATCCAAGAGTGGGAGTTTCAAGTGTCATCATTCTTCCACTACCCCATGAGTTGGGAGTTTTAGGTGTTACAAAATTAAACACCATTGGAGTTAAATATGTTTTCATTATTGAAGAAATATGTCCAAGAAAATTATGTCAAAAGCACAATTTCCATTCAACTTTTCCAACAATCCCCTACATGAATGGAAATTTTGAAGATACAAAGATTTTGTGATAAAGTTCAACAGTTGAACCGTGCATAGAATAGGTAGATGTTACCCTTTGAACCTTCCCTTATGAAAATATATTTACTTTACTGGTTGATCAGTAGACGCGGTGTCTTTGAACTGTTCTGTGTTTTGTGCAAACAATGATATACCTCACACAAGATTCTTCCTAACATACTTCAGTTCTCATTGTTATGTTCATTCATGGCCCTGAACATACGTCTGGTTCTGCAAGAGGTTATAAGAATTGAGTCTCACACAATTCTCTTCGAAGCGGCCCCACTTCTCTTTGACATAGGTGATTCTTGTTTAAGAGTATCCTGCACTATCCAGCTCAGCTTACCGAAGCATAAGAATCATTAAAATCCACATGCTTATCCTATTCTTCCACGGGCTTCACTGTTAAGGAATGGACAAGGGAAAATTCCCCCACAATGATTGTAGAGTCTTTTTACAATTAGGTTGTCCCTTTGAACCTAGATCTTGGGATCTCCAGTCAACTAGGTTGGGTTTCCATTATATCAACTCATTTTTCCATAGGTTTAAGTCCCATTCCTCTTGTTGATTTCGCAACTAACTCCCGATTTAACCTTTTGGTTAACTATCCGCTAAATTATCATATGGCTCCACATAGTCAATACAGATAACACCAGTTGAGAGTAGTTGCCTAATGGTATTGTGTCTATAATGTATGTGTCTAGACTTACTATTATACATATTGCTCTGTGCCATGCCAATCGCCGATTGACTATCACAATGTATACAAATTGTTGGCACAAAGCCACCATCTTGGAATATCTTCTAAGAAGTTTGAGCCATTTAGCTACTTCTCCACACTTGTCTAAAGCTACAAACTCGGACTCCATTATGAATCTAGCTATAAATCCTGCTTAGAAGATTTCCACGATATGGTTGCACCTCCTAAAATGAAGACAAATCCACTTGTAGACTTAAATTTTTTAATATCAGATATCCAATTAGCATCGTTGTATCCTTCAATACTTTAGTATTCTCAAATATCTTTCCAGTGGTCATGCCCTGAATTACTCGTGCATGTATCTACTCAATTTACTCACTGCATAAGCAATATCTGGTCTTGTACAACTCATTAAGTAAATTAGACTTCCTATGACTCGTGAGTATTCTACTTGAGACACAGCCTCGCCTTTATTTTTTAATAGATGTTGACTCGTGTCTATAGGAGTTCTAGCTAATGATGTGTCATCCTTACTAAATTTCTCTAGAATCTTGTCCACATAATGTGAGTGATCAAGTGACAGTCCATTTGAAGTTCTAGGGATCTTTATTCCTAGGATCACGTCTGCTAAACCCATATATTTCATGTCAAACCTCGAGTTCAACATATCTTTGTGGATTTAATTATTTTATCATTACTTCCAATGATTGGCATGTCATATATATAAAGAGGCAAAATGACATAGTCATTTTCAGTCTCTTTAACATAGACACATTTATCACATTCATTTATTTTAAATTCACATTCTTTCATGGCATTATCAATTTTTCATGCCATTGTTTCGGTGTCTATTTCAAGCCATATAATGACTTGACCAGTTTACAAACCTTATTCTCTTGCCCAGGTGCAGCGAATCCCTCAGATTGTTCCATGTAAATCTCCTCTTATGAATCTCCATTTACAAAAGCAGCTTTACGTCCATTTGAGATACTTCAAGATTTCACAAAGCGGCAATGGCAAATACCAATCTAATGGAGATTATTCTCGTAATGGGAGAATATGTGATGTGTGTAAAATACGTGCATTTTGGGGCTTAAAATAATATATTTGATGCATTTGCACACATATTTAATATGTTTTTACTTGGTTTCCTTAGAAGGTCATGATACTGCGTATTCTTATAATTTTTTACAGGAAACAGAGCTTAAAACAAAGAAATATCAGTTGGAATGCCCGGATAAGATTGATGAATGTGAAGAGAAGATCAAAACGATGAAGAAAGTGGATAAAAACACTTCTCACGGTCGGACCGTGTGGTGTTACACTACGTGTAAAAATGCGGTGTGTGAAAGAGACACAACCATGTGAAGAAGGGGAAGAAACATGGGATGGAACCTTGCCGCACGGCCAGACACGTGTAGCCCACAATGTTGATTTCGAATTTGTCTATGAATTTGTTATCAATGTTTGACTGCTAATCTTTTGGATCTTAGGGGCATAATCAAAACTATGGATTCATGTTAAATCTTGATTAATTGCTTTCTTAATTGATTCATGTGTTCTATTTTATGAATTCGAGTGCTTATTTATAATTGTCACTTATTTGTCCAATAATTTGCATATCATACTTGTTAGTCCAGAATCCGGGAGGTGAGTTCTAACGAGATGAAAATCGAATTGGACATAAACAGGTAATGTATCGGAGACTACTTGTTTATGGGGAGTATTTCAATTCAAAGATCTTTTGGGAGTTAATAATAGTTGTGATGGATCGAGAGATCTCAATTATTATTAATCTACTGTTTATGCGCCACCCGGGAGGGAGAATAAACTATTTTAGGAATTGAACCCATAGAAACACATGAAATGGTTATTGAAACTTTAGTTGGATTTAATATTGAAGAAACATGTTGAGATTATGTGCCCAAGGTTGCTCCTGTAGTTGTTGAAAATACTTGTGGGGTTCGCAAATTTATTTATTTTTATGTTATTTTCAATTTTTATTGTAAACTTGATATTCAGTCTCTTCAATAAAATTGGAATGCAATGTTATTATAGCCTAAGTGTTTCACATATCAATCCCTAAGGAATACGACCTTGTTTGCCATTATTCTATAAACTACACTGTACACTTGCAGTTGTATGATCCAAATATTTTTGGCGAACAATATGTATCAAAGTAATCAAGCCCCTCTTTTTTTATGTAACCTTTAATTACAAGTCTAGCCTTGTACTTGTCAATTGTTCCACAACCTTCATTTTTTTCTTGAAAATCCATTTCTAACCTAATGGTTTACTTCCTTCAGGAAGATCCACTAGTTCCCAGGTATGGTTTTGCAAGATAGAATTAAGTTTACTTCTTATGGCCTCTTTCCATAATGGTCCTTTAGAAGAATTTATAGCTTCTTTGTAGCTTTGAGGTTCACTTTCCAGCATGTAAGTTAGAAAATCTGGACCAAAAGATTTTTCTATCCTAACTCGTTTGTTACGTCTAAGTTCCACCGCTTCTTCTTTTTTTTTATTGCTCTTGTTCTATTGATCGACACGGAAATACATTTTCAAAGAACGAGGCATTTCTTGATTCAATTATCGTGTTCTTGTGTAAATTTTCAATTTTAGATTCATGCACAAGAAACCGATAAGCACTATTGTTATGTGCATATCCAATAAATATATAATCAACAGTTTTGGGCCCTACTTTCACATTCTTTGGTGTAGGTATAGAAACCTTAACAAGACACCCCCACACTCGTAAGTATTTGTAGGATGTCATTCAGCCATGCCACAGCTCATAAGGGCTTTTGTCTTTAAAAGGTAATTAGATGTCACAATAGCTTCTACCCACATGTTCTGAGGCAAACCAAAACTTAATAATATGGCATTCATCATTTCTTTTAGCGTTCAATTTTTTCGTTCTACAATGCCATTTTGTTGAGGTGAATAAAGAGTTGTTGTTTCGTGTCTAATTCTGTGTTGGGCACAAAACTCAGCAAACGGTGATTCATATTCACCTCCACGATCACTTCTTAACATCTTAATTTTCTTGTTGAGTTGATTTTCAACTTCATTTTTATAGAAAATGAATTTCTCTATAGCTTCATCTTTACTTTTAAGAAGATACACATAACAATACTTTGTGTTATCATCAATAAAAGTAATGAAGTATTTGTTGCCACCACGTGTTTGTGTCGATTTGAAATCACATACATCAGTGTGAATTAAATCAAGTGGTTCATTATTTCTTTCAATATTTTTAAATAATATCTTTGTTAACTTTGCCTCAACACAAGTTTCACACTTGCGTCTGGAATCAATATGGAATGTTGGTATACAATTCAAGTTAATTAATCTACGTAGAGTATTATAATTAACGTGTTCTAGTCTACCATGCCACAAATTGGAAGACTCAAGCAAGTAAACAGAAGAGTTATTCATTTCATCGATTTTTGGTTTAACGACCATTACATTGAGTTTAAACAGCCCATCAGAAGCATAACCCTAGCCTACAAACATTCTATTTTTCCTCAAAGTTACAACTCTGGACTCAAAAACAATACGAAAACCATGCTTATCTAAAAGCGAACCAGACACCAAGTTCTTACGAATATCTGGTACAAACAACACATTATTAGGAGTCAATTCTTTTCCAAACGTCATTTTCAAAACCACTTTTTCTTTTTCTTTGACCTCAGAAGTAGCTGAATTTCCCATGTGCTGCTTCTCGCCGTCTTCAGCTGGATCAAATGAACTAAATATTTCTTTGACAAAACACACGTGCCTAGTAGCGCCGGAGTCAATCCACCACTATTTGGGTTTGAACCCACCAAGTTCACCTCAAAGATCACCGCAGCCAGGTTCATATCTGACACCTCTTGATAGATTTCCTTGACCATGTTAGCATCACTATTCTTTTTCGGTTTCTTGCAGTCAAAAGCCTTGTGACCCTTGCCGCTACAATTAAAGCATTTTCCTTCAAACTTCTTCTTGGAAATGCCTCATTTGGGTCCTAACTTAACCCTTTTTCCCACTGGCCCAAATTTATTCTTGCCCTTGGAACTTTGCCCATGTTCTATAACATTGGCTTTAGCCACCTCAAGATTGAACAACTTCTTTTCATAACTTTTGTTGTCTTCTTCAATGTGAAGTCTAACAACAAGTTCTTCGATGTTCATTTCCTTTCGCTTATATTTCAAATAGTTCTTGAAGTCTCTCCAAGCTGGTGGCAAAGTCTCACTAAAAACCATTCCTTCAGCATGAATATCATGTATAATCACGCGAACAATAGGAAAATCATTCATGCATTGAAAACATAATAATTTAATAACCAATCTAGACTTACAGACATGATATACAACATCTGTTTCAACAATAAAAATTCATGCCAACATATATGTATATAACAATTGTAAATCTGTACAGAGGTTATTAAAAAAAATTGAAGGCAACAACAGTACTGGAAAATATTGGATTAACCAAATAAATTATTCTGAATTCAATTTTCTCGGTTTAAAGATTGTTGTTTTTCAGTTTCAAATAACAATAGAAGGCCTAATCTGAAATTATCAATCTTAGCATATAAAATGTACATAAAGTTATAGGAATTCTTTTTAAGTTTGTTAGCAAAAATTTTGCAGTACAATTTATATAAACCGGAAAATCCCAAAACTGAATTGAAATGAAATTACAAATTACAGCAGTTGAATTTACATAAACTGAAATTACATAAGCACAATATAAAATTAGCATGAACCGTGTGTTGAACACATTATCCTTAAAACAAATTCGTTGCCTATTCTGGACATCTATTTCCCAGGATAAGACAAAAAAAATCGGATTACCTCAATTATGGCAAATCGAAAATGTGCTTGGAAATCACCACAAAATGCAATTTGGAAGCCAAGGAAGTCAAGAGCAATATGCAAAGAATATTGTTATGCAAGTGTAGGAGTGTTTGTTGTGTAGATTGTGAAAAATATGGACCACCTTTTATAAGCTTCAAGATCAAACCACATTAACTCCCCACTACTCCATGACATGGAGCATTCACTATCCCACACTCCTCCATAACTAGGGAGTTTCAAGTGTCATCACTCTCTTTGCTCCATGAGTTGAGAGTTTTAGGTGTTACAAAATTAAATACCATTGGAGTTAAATATTTTCTTCATTATTGAAGAAATATGTCCAAGAAAATTATACAAAAGCACAATTTCCATTCAACTTTTCCAACATAAAAGCCATATATTGGGACAAATTTATGGAGGCTACAAGCATTGAAAATTACTTCCCGATTCTCCATAGAAGAATGATGGAAGAAAAGATGAAGAAGAAGAAAGAGTAAAACGGATAGGGTCTAAAAATAATTATAATTGAATAAACTATTATAGCGATCCTTTAAAAAAAAAAAGGATGAACCCCATCCCTGAGGGCCCCCACTGCCTTGCCCCTAGAGTTTAGAGTTTCGTGAATGATGTGAATCGCGGGATATGTCTCAACGATCCAGGTCCCGAGCTGCTTTAGATTGAGTCATTACACAATAAATCCTCCTTCAACCTGTTCTGGGGCGGTTTGCGAACCTTCCACGTTGGGCGCGCTGCGTAAGCGGACATCACATCACATCACATCACATCACTCCATTTTTTTGCATCAGTTGAGCTATGTCCGGGGCATTATAGTGATCTTTTATTAATGATTTTTTTTTTTTATTGTGATCTTTTTGATTTCAAGGTGTAGTGGAGTGAGTTTTTTTTTTTTTTTGGTAGACCATTAATAATTATTATAGAAAAGTTGAGGGAACTCAACTGTCAGATATTTCTTTTTTTGTATATTTTTTTATTAATTATATCCAATCTGTTTTTTGGGCCAAAAAAGTAGGACTATTTCTTCACTGTAAAATAGAATTAAAAGTAATACGATGCACTTTTTTGAGCTTTTCTAGGGTGGACTTTGATGTGACGTGTAATGTTTGAAATAGTCAATTTCTTTTTGGTATTTGCATGGGGTCCAAACGTATGTGTGTGTTGACTCCAAACTCAACTCATTATATGGTCCACAAAAGCATGTCTATTATTTTATTATGTTGTTAATTTAGTAATTTATTATTGCAAAAGTATTATTATTCCTAGCATGTTGCATATTTGGGTTACATGTAAATTATATAACAATGAGCTGGAATAAAATCAGATCATATTGAAATGAAGCTTGAAATTATAAGCAGTTGGTAGATTTTAATTTTAAATTTTAAAGTCGAACTCAAAATTCAACTTATTCCATTACAAAACAAATTGTTTTCCCATATATATTCACATATAAAAATTATATGAAATCTAGCGATATTATCATCGTTACATGAAAATGTTATACAAGTAAAAGTTTCATTAAACTTGTTTGAACCTATTTCGCTGGCATATCTAAAAGTAATTAATATTGATAAAAAACCAATTTGATTCTTAATTTCTAATTATGTAATTGCACTTTGCACCTACTTTATTCTCAACCACTGTCTACACGTATAAAGACATCTTATTTTCTCAGTACCTGAGATTTTTTATAGATGTATTGATAAGAATAGAGAGATATATTATGTAGATATTGTTGGAATTTTGGTTTGGTAAAATGGGTGTTGACCCAATTTTGACCAAATAATTAAGTGGTTTCTATTAGTAAAAAATGGAAATAAATTATTTGCAAAAATTCTACTAAGAGAGTAGATGAGAATAGCATTTGGAATTTCTCAAAACCAATTCCGGGTGAATGAGAAATTAATGTTAGAAGTTAGCCACTTAATACTAGAAAATGGTATGAAAAATGGAAAATATGGGGAATGAGAAATGCTCCATCCCACATAGGAAAAGGAGGTAAAGTTTGCTCACTTGATATATCCCAAGTTGGACTTATGGGTTTGGGCCCTTGGGGGCACCCAAGTTTTTAAAGGGGCCAGTGAGGACCTACATGCTTGTTGGTTTGGTTCAAAAGCACACATGCGCGCCGCCCGCCGGCTCGGCCCGGGTCCGGATCGCGGGCCAGGGGCTTGGGCTTCAAGGCCCTTTTTCTTTTTGGATAAAAAATCTTTAAAAATAAATAATTAATTAATTTTTATTAATTAATTAACGGATTCCAACTGGGAAGTGTTCGCATCCGCACACGGGCAGACGCACGGCCCGTGCGTCGGGTCGTGCATCAGGTCAAAACTTTGTCATTTTGGTTCGTATCTATGCACGCACACGACGGTCGTGTGCTTGGTCGTGTGCCGATGCGTCGATGCAAAGTCGTCGCGAACAGATGCGCCTGTTCAGAGTAAATCTTTCTTTTCGAGCCAAAAGACATGATTTTTCATACGGGCACCTGGTTCCCTATATATTTCGGACCCCTGCAGATGTTTTTAGACACGAAAAACACAGATAATAATCGAGTCATTTGCATCATCAGCATATTGACATTTCTTCCTTCAAAGCTTGAAAAATTTCAGACACTTTTGTTGTTTGCTAAAATTTCGAGTTTACAAGTGCTGTAAATTCTAAATTGTTAAGTCGTTGTATCTTAGAGACGAGCGCGGGAACCGTAAGTACTTTGTATACGGGGCGTTTTTCGTCTTGCAGAGACTGAATCGAATTCAGGCCTCGACTAAGCTAAACATTCCAAACACTCAGCCATTTCCGAAAGAGAACCCTTCTAAATTTACCCAACAGATATTAATTAATCCCTAGAAACTCGAAATGGATTGTGGTTTGAGTAAAATGAAATCTTCTATTCTATTTAGTGTTTTATCATATACTCCTGTGAACTGTGTAGATACCATGTGTACAAATACGATGTTATCAGGTACACGTTGAATGTAATGATACCGTTAAAATGAAAGACACAAAAACTTATGTGAGATGGGGAAAGTCCGTGAGACAACGGTGATACTTTTAGTGTAAAAAGTGATACTTTTGGTGTTAAAAGTGATACTTATCTAAATACACTTAAATTATTAATAGTATTTAGATAAGTATCACTTTTTACACTAAAAGTATCAAAGGTCTCACAGTCTCACACCGTCTCACAAGAGACCTGCTGAATTGAAGCAACTCTGGGAGGGGTCAGATCCCATCTCTTAAAATACATTTCTCCAAGAATCATTAGAGTCTACCAAATTTTATTAACACGTAAATTTATAAGTTTATGTAAGATAATATCATATAAAATAATAATATCATAATTTCATAATTTGTAATTCCACTAAAATCAATAGTAGCAAACTAAGTATAAAGCTCTTCGTAAGTTAATTAAAAATGAATGACAAAGTATCGTTTATATCTACCTTCATTTAGCAAAATATAGGCAAGTGCACTTAGGTTACTTATTTCCATGAAGTAACACCCCTTCACATCACCTATCTCTAGTTTTATTTTTCCTTGTCTTTTTTAGAAGAGAATTGTGGTCGGTGCCCATAAATAACAGCATGGGTAGGAAAGAGAAATAAATAAATTGAGAGCATTCGCAAGTCGCAACACATAATAATTGTACATGTTCAATCTTTACAAGTATAAATTCTCTATTTGTTTTTCTACTTTTTGTAATTTTTTATTTTTCAAAGAGTTAATAAAGCGGTGAATGAATACACTTTCATTTTGGAAAAAAAATTCTGCTATGTATTTATGTGAGTGTACATGATTGGATATGCGATGAAAATGAAGTGATGAAAATTTATTTGATATGTAAATAATAAAATAACGATTGGGTATAATTGATAGTTGAAAATATGCGAATGGGTGAAAAATTAAATTTGTTGGAAGAAGTGTAATAATAATTGATGAATTGAAGACTTTCTTAAAAGTAAGTAAATGTGATCGGTGGAGAAAAATTAAAAATAAATGAATGTTGTATTTTTGGAAAAACATTTATAGGCAAACACATGTATGGGGTAAAAAAAATTCTCCAGCCAAAGAAAAATGAAAATTTGGGTATCTAAATTGTTTAGAGTTTCTAATCCCAAAATTGTAGTTAAAACAAAGACAAGAAAAAAAAAAAGTTAATATGAAACAAGGGGTTGCCTTGCCTCATTCACATCTTTTTATCAATTGGTCCAAATCCAAGAAACATTCCAAGAACTTTCTCTTTGAAGTTTGAACAAGTTTACACGTGCCCATTTTTGGCCTTTAGAAAATAAAAAATTGGTTTGTATGACATTTCTACAAAAATACAAAATGGTCTAAAAAATTTCCACGAAATTGAACCCCACATTGGTAAAGCTCATTTTCAGTTCTCTCTCTCAAATTAACGTTCTTTCTGACTGACTCAACTCAAAGCCTCGCTAAATGATGGAAATATCCTACAAAATGTCTTATTTCTTGTTGATTCAAGTTTCTTTTTGACTAGCAAGAAATTTATTTGTGAGTTATAATTTAAACGTAAGAATGAAATTGAGTTTGGGTAAATTTGAACCCGTCGTAAATTTAATACACACAAAAACTCCGTCAGACGATCTCTAACGGCCCAATTGTTAGACGGATCTGGCCCACGAACCCAGTGGCATTCCTGTAATATTAGCAGCGGTGTTTTAGTAGTTTTCGGGGGACCACCCAGATAATAAATCCTTCTGAAAATTATTAGTCGTCCTTCTAAAAAGTTTTAGGAATTCTTCTGAAATGTATTAGTAGTTCCCTGAAGAAAATTTTAGTATTTCTCCTAAATATACTCCCGAAATGTATTAGCAGTCCCTCAAAAAAGTATTAGTAGTTCCTCGAAAAAGTATTAGTAGTTCCCTGGAAAGTATTTTAGTAATTTCCCCGAATATAATTAAATTTTTCTCCCGAAATGTATTAACAGTCCTTCTGAAAAGTATTAGCCGTCCTTCTAAAAAGTATTAGCAGTTCTTCTGAAATATATCAGTAGTTTCCTGAAAAGTTTTTTTAGTATTTCTCATGAATATACTCCCGAAATATATTAACAGTACCTCAAAAAAGTATTAATAGTTCCTCGTAAAATATTAGTAGTTCCTTGGAGAGTATTTTAGTAATTTTTGTAAATATAATTAAATTTTTCTCCCGAAATGTATTAGTTGTAAAGTCTAATACATTTATTTGATACATCTAATACATTGGAATGCAATGTGTAATACTTTTCTACAAAAGTTATGCCATTTAATAATAAGACAGATAATTACTAAGAAGCTGTATAATACATTTTTCTAATACATCCAATACATTATAATACAATGTGTAATACTCTCAATATATTCATGAATGTCTCTTATATAAAAACAGAAAAAAAAAAATCTCTTCTATATTTTCCTTAACCTGAAGTCATTGTCATCACCACTCAGCAAAACTACATCCATTTTCCTAGACACTACTTTACATATCAGAAATGGGTTTTACAGTTCAACTTAATAAAACCTTCGTTGTCTGTTTTTTGTGTGGGGGAGGGGTTCGCTGGACATAGATCAAACATGATCATGCGACAACAAGTGTGGTCGCCTACGATAAGTTTTTTTGATTTCATTGATTTGTGAAAAGAAAATTGTTAGTTGTTTGTTAAATCTAGATGTTGAATTGAAAAATCTGTCATTGTCAAGGAGAGAGTTAGAGAGAGTATGCGTGTGAGAACGAGAAGGGTGACTCAGATTTTTAAAATCCGGTCAGTGTTGATCCGTCTAACTAATTAGATCCGATTAGACCGTCGACGACAGAGACCAACCCTTTAATATAAAGGGGGCATGTTTAAATCGACTAAATAGTAGAGTTGAGAAAACTGAACGGCTCGCCCAGGCCGCATATAGGGATATGGTGAACTTCATTTTTACTAATCCGAAAAGGATCAGTCCTTCTTTGACCCGATCCAAAATCCAATGGGCTCAAATATACACATAAAAAGTATTATTAAACTGGACCACAAGAAATAATGGGTCGATGAAATTTTGGGTCTGCTACTTGGCCCAATGGGCTTAGGGTCGGGCTGATCCAACCCATTACTAGCTCTATTAAATAAGTCTTAGGATATACATTTATTTTAACTTTTTAACCCGGTTTGATTTTGGGCGGGTGATGAATTATATTAGTAAACCACCTCGAATATGCTCTCTATATATAATACTTAACACTAGCCCAAAAAAGTTTCTTATTTCCATGTTTGTTCAAATGATAAATTTGTTACATTGTCAACCTAAAAAAAATGTTGGAAATTTGTTTTAAATTGGGTTTTAACCTATATTTTGCTAATTATTTAAGTGGGTTCATTTACTTGGAATATGACATAAATAAGATAAGCATAATTTACAACGAGGGTAGATGAGCAAGTATTTGAAATTTTCAAAATCAATTTCAGGTAAATGAGAAATTAATTGATAAAATAAGCCACTTAAATGCATTTTATATGGAAATATAAAATGGTGAAGATATGAAAAGTCACATCTCACATTAAAAACATGGAACAAATTTAACTTCCTTATATAGAATTTCACCATAATAAGGAGCACTGTTCTAAAAATCCCCGCCTAGCTCCGATTAGTCCCCGCCTAGGCGCTAGGCCCCTCTTGTCCGCTACGTTATTCTTCTGATTAGGCCCCGCCTACGTTATGAAACTTAGTGGACCATCTAAGCCCGTGCATTTTGCAAGTATATATCATCGTAGAGCGCATTAAATTTTCGAAAATTGAACTAGAGTTCAGTTGAAAAAAAACCCTAATATGCTCCACCCTCTCTCCTCATCCTTGTTGATCGCCGTCGGCCACTTCCTTGGTTGAAAGTCGCCGGATTTTTTCCTTGCCATGGAGAAGTCGAACCCCTTCCATGGCCTTACCTCGAACTTTGCTCATCCACAACAATGGCAGACACGGCATATGGATCTTCCCGCACAAGAAACTGACTCCACACACATGTCGACCACGCCAGGTTCTGCCATGGCTTCTCCGTTTGCTCTATATGGTTTTCAGCCATCGAGTTTCGTGCCTCATCGTCATCAACAGCCCAAGGACTCCTCCTCGTGCATTAGATTTGGATTAATCCCCTCCTCTGAATATCTGGGAAAATATGATGCTGCTCTTTCCAAATCGCACATAGGCCATCCTTTGCCCATCACTCCACAGCCGCACACTGATGGCCATGTGCTGAGAATTACAACCCCTCCCCCATGCTGCACGCTGACCATGGGGGGCCATATCCCTCTCAATATGCTTCAAGAGGGACGGCTTCTCCTATCTCACACATGGCCGCCCTCTCCCAAGGGGGTGATGGCCCCTGGGCTCCTCCTTCAAGCATCCCTCTGATCTCCAATCAGGTTGGCATCAGCTCTCCTGGACATGCAGACGTTCCACCTCCTCCACCAAGTGATCCCACCAATGTTTTCCCATTGTTGAATCATGTTTCCAAAATTGGTTCTGGGGATTCTCAGTTATTGGCCTCTACGTCCAGCTGCACCCAAATTTGGCAATTTCTTATGCCCCGCTAAGTAATGGTAATGGCCCTACTCTAGATTCTTTCCATACAAACCCTACAGGTAACCCTAAAACCCACTCTAACGTGGTTAATGGTTTAGATTGCTCGATCCATGAACCTGTTAAAAAGGGTGATTATTACTCTGTTACGATTGATGAAAACCAATATAAACAAAGCATCTCTGAATTCGCTTTTTCTTTGATTGGGCGTGTTACTATGGGTAAAGGTAATAAGCCTTGGCTATTTTGGCGCTGCAATAACGTCTTTCTGATTTATGGGGTATCAAAACTAATTGGAAACTAATCTCCTTGGGTAAGGGTTATTTCTGTATCAAATTTGATAATATGCAGGATCGTTCACGGGCTCAGTCTCGGATTTATTGGTCCCTTAATCCGAGTAACATCAGATTGTCTCCGTGGGTGCCGGATTTCAACCCCTACAAAGTCACATCCTCGATTGCTAATGTTTGGGTTCGCATTTTTTAGCTCAGCATTGAATACTGGAAGCCGCACTTTATTTTGGGTATTGCTAAGGCCGTTGGTAACCCTTTACAGATTGACAAGAGGTCTTTGGACAGTTCTCTGGGTCATTTTGTTCGGGTTTTGGTGGAAGTAGATCTTGCTAAGCCCTTGCAAGATTATATTATGTTGGAGCGTATGGGTCATTGCTCTTTTCTTCACGTCGATTAGATATAAACGACTTCCGGATTTGCCCAACTTGTGGTATCACGGACACACTGATGTGTCCTGCCATCGCACGGATAAGTTAGGTGAAAATAAAGAAGCTCATGGACGTCCTACTTCTCAACGGGGACGTTCTAAAGAGCACAGAGCTTATCGTCCTATGCAGAAAGCACAAGATAGAGGAAAAACCGTAGTTGACTCAATGGATGATGCGGTTTTATTGGGCCCTCAGTCGTTCATCTCTCTCCCTCTGGTTTTGGTGCCCGATGTTCATAACGCCACGGCTTCCTCTAATGTTCGTTTGGGAAATTCATTTGCCGCTTTGGCTGAAGCGGATGATATGGTTCATGATTCGCACTCTTCGGATGTTCTTGTTTCTGTCACTGAGGATTCTTAACCCCTACCTTTGATTTCTCTGCCACCTCAAACCAGGAATCGAAAGCCATCCAACGTGGTTCAATACCCTTTGGAGAAACCTATCAGACTTTTGAGTAGAGCCATCCGGGATCGATCATTGGATATGGATAGGCAACGATTGCATAAAGACATCAAACATGGTTCCTCACCTCCTATTCATCAAGTTGCTATCACCCCGGACGATGATGGAGCTAAGAATCTTAACATTGCAGGTACTAAAAGATGGACTAATTATGATGAAGAGGGGTCTACACACTTTTCAGAGCCTCGTCCATCCACTGGGGACACGGGGCCTATGATTTTGCAACCCTCTGATGTGACTTTCCCCATGTCTTCAACACGGTCTTCCACCTCCGGTGTTATATCATGAATTGCCACGTTTCGGAATATCGAGAGGATAGGGAATGTTGCTTCTCGCAACATCCACAAAGCCCTCTGTCAACATCACAACCCATCCTTGGTTGCAATCGCGGAACCCAAGGTGGAATTGAATGTTGTTCATGAGTCTTATTGGGGTAATCTGGGGCTTCAGTTGGTGGTGCAGAACTTGCGATCTAATGGGAAATTTGATATTTGGAGTTATCGCCCTCGGATGTCACGATTCTTCAGATTTTCTCATTTCGGATCAGTGTATTATTATTAAGGCTCAGTATGCTAGTATCACTTTTCATATGGGGTTTGTGCATGCTCATTGTAATCATGTGGATCATCGGTATCTCTGGGATAATATTACTGGTTTGGGTATTGATGACTTGGTTTTAATGGGGGATTTCAATGCTATCCTTGATAATCTTGAGAAAAAGGGTCGTGGGATTGCTTCTCTTGCTTCCTGCCAGGACTTTCGCAATTTCATGGATAATTCGAGGTTGGCGTCCATTCCGACCATGGGTCACTTCTTCACGTGGTTTGCTTCGAGGGGTCCGCATAACCTCATTCAGGCCAGGTTGGATCGCTCCATGGCTACAGATGATTTTCTTTCCCTTTGGCAAAAGGTGCATAACTTTGTCCTCTCTCGTATTTGCTCCGATCACCACCCTCTTTTGCTCTCATGTTCGACGCATGCTACAAGGGGTCCGGGTTCATTTCGTTTTCAGCGTATGTGGGTTAAACATATGGGTTTTTAGCAGACAGTGGCTTCATGTTGGAATATTCCAATTCGGGGATCTAATCCTTTAATTAAACCGATGTGTAAACTCAAACGGTTGCGTTCAGTGCTTCGTACTTGGAATAGGGAGGTTTTTGGTGATGTTAATCGGGCTGTGGATGATAAATTGGAGAGAGTGAAGCAAATTCAATCGGATATTGAGACTATTGGGTACTCAGATTATCTCAGGGATCAAGAATTTATTGCTCAAACTTCTCTTAATTAGACCCTTTCGATGCAATCTGATTTTCTTCGTCAAAAATCTAGGGCGGCTTGGCTTAGTGATGGAGATCGTAATACATCATTTTTCCATCGTCGTTGTCAAACTAAGGCCTCTCTCTACCGGTATTCACGAGTTTGATGTTTGACGGCGGTTTTACTACTAACGATGCAGCCATTCGTAATCACGTTATTCAGTTTTTGAGGAGTTGTTTGTGGTTCCGGTTGGCTCTCCGGTTGACTATTCTTCTATTGATCGCATTATTTCTCAGGCCTGTTCAGATGTTAAAAACGCAGTTCTGCATTCCTTGCCTTCTGATACTGAGATTCGGGAGGCAGTTTTTGATCTTGGCGTTGACAGCTCTCCTGGTCCGGATGGTTTCAATGGGGTTTTTTATCATCAGTGTTGGGATATTATTGCTATTGATGTGGTATGACACTTCTTTGTGTATGGGGCTTTACCAGCTGGGCTTAATTCCAGCTTTATGGTGCTCATACCTAAATGCAAAGATGCTATTCTTATTGAAAACTTCAGGCCGATTGTTATGAGCAATTTTATCTTCAAGACTATTACAAAAATTCTGGCCACTCGGTTTGGGAAAATTGTCAGCAGAATTTTTTCTCCCACTCAGTTTAGTTTTATCCCGAGCCGTCATATTCATGACTGCATCGCCTTAGTCTCGGAAGGCTATAATATTTTGCATAATCGAAATAACAAGAACATGATATTAAAGATTGGCATTCGTAAGGCATTCGATACTTTGAGCTGGGACTTCTTGCTTTATGTTTTGCATAGATTTGGGTTTTCTGCGAAGTTCATTGGCTAGATCTCGGTGATTCTTAATTCTGCTCGCATTTCAGTGTTGCTGAACGGATCGCCTGTGGGTTACTTCTCTTGTTCCCGAGGTGTGCGTCAAGGGGATCCTTTATCTCCCATTCTTTTCTGTGTTGCTGAGGAAGTTTTGGGAAGAATTTTCGCTGATTTGGTGGTTTCTAATAGTCTTCGGCCTTTTGTTGCTCCTCGGAACATCCATTTCCCCTCTACGATGCTATATGCCGATGACATCGTCATTCTTTGTGAGGCTACATCTGGTAATGCCCGTCGTGTTCGCTAGGTTCTTCAATCTTATGCTTCTATTTCGGGCCAAGTTTTCAACCTTAACAAATCCAAGGTTTTTTTTGGGGCTTCGATTTCCAAACATGTTTGCAATCGGATTCAAGCTGTTATTGGGATTCAGAGGGGCGACTTCCCTACTACCTACCTTGGCATTCCGATTTTCAAAGGGGCACCTAAGCTAGAGGGTTCTTCAAGCTACCTTTGACAAAGTGCTTCTTAAGTTCAAACGATGGAAGGGATCTTCCTTTTCACTTGCTGGCAAGGTTTGTTTGGTTAACGCTATGATCACGAGCTCTTTGGTGCACTCTATGCTTGTTTACAAATGGTCGACGGCTTTGCTTAAGCAGCTTGAGAAGGCCATGCGTAATTTTATCTGGACTGTTGACATATCCCAGAAAGGGAATCATGTGGTTAATTGGGCTCGCTGTTGCACTCCCAGGAAAGAAGGGGGCCTTGGGGTTCGTTCTATCATCATGGCTAATCAGGCTTATCTCATGAAATTGGGCTGGAAGATCATCAATTTGAATTATATTGTTCTCGCCACTCTTCGAAATCGATACCTTCTGGCGAACGGGGCGATCCGTAATTCCTTTTTACCTTCTTCGATTTGGGTTGGTCTTCGTCCTCTTATTCAGAACTGCTTGACGGAATCGAGGTGGATCCTAGGGGCGCAGTCTTCTGTTGGCTTTTGGAATGATAATTGGCTTGGATATGTCATTGCGGATCGGATTGGCATTCCCAATTAATATCAGGTTCATTTCCAGGAAACGATTTCGGACTTATTTTATGTTGGCACTTGGCATTTCACCATCTCTTTTGTGGAGGCTTACATGGATATAGTTCGGGACATTGTCCGTTGTCCGCTTCCCCCGAGGATAAAAGAGTTTGGATGCATTCTATGGATGGTGTGGTCTCTTCTAAAGAGGCCTATTCATTTTTGCGGCCTGCTCTTCCGGTGGTTAGATGGGGTTCTTGGATTTGGTCTTCGCACATCCACGAATGAAGATCCGTGACTATTTGGAGAGCGATTATTGGATGTCTGGCAGTTTTAGACGTTATGCGTCATCACGGCTTCATTGGGACAAATTTTTGTAGTCTTTGTTCATCCCAGGCAGAATCGATTGATCACATTTTTGTTTCTTGTACTTTTGCAGGTCATCTTTGGGGATGGATGGCTGAGGCTTTTGCTATCACTATTCATCCGGCGCATAGCTTTTATGAATTTCTAGTTCATGTCATGGGCTTTCAGTTCAGTGATCAGGTGTCCTTTCTTTGGAAGGTGGCTTTTATATCCGGCATATGGCTCCTTTGGCATATTCGGAATGACATTATTTTCAATAATAATACATGGTCTCCGGACGCTGCATTAGTTCAACTGCAGGCAATGATTCTGGAATCTGTTGTTCTGGATAAGGGCTGCATGAATAACACTCAGGATGATCTCCTATGTCTACATCGTCTCAAGGTCCAGGGCCGTGCACCTAGAGCCCCCCGTATCATTCCGGTTAATTGGCACCTTCCTCTCCCAAGGTGGATTAAGGTTAAAATTGATGGCAGTGCATCTAGCTCTCCGGGCCGCCTTGTTGCATCTGGGGTTTATCGTATAGCCAGGGGTTTCTTCAAAAGTTGTTTTGCTGAGAAGTGCGGATTTGGGTTTGCTTTTGAGTCTGAGCTTATTGTTGTTATGAAGGCGATCTCTTTCGCGCATCATAAGGGCTGGACGCACCTTTGGGTGGAATCTGACTCATCTTTTGTTGTCGACTTATTTCGCAATCGCGATGGCTCCGTTCCTTGGCGTCTTCTGGGGCACTGGTACTACTCACTGCACTTGATCACACAGATGAACTTTGTTATTTCTCACATATTTTGGGAGGGAAATTGTGTAGCTGATCGTCTGAGTAAATCCTCGGAATCCAAGTGGTGGGATGCGCCTCCTGTGGATATTGTTTCTTTACTTAATGATGATTGTGTTGGTTGCAGTCAGTATAGATTTGTTAGATAGTTTGTGTTTCTGTGTTTTTTATGGTTCTTTTTGAATATTCTGGCAAAGGTACTCTTTTCCTACTGGGGGTTTTTCCCACAAGGGTGGGTTTTGCTCTGGTAAGTTTTTAACGAGGCCCCAAATATTACGCTACCTGATCGACTTATGATCAGGATTTTTTCTTTTCTTCTATATTATTTTCACCTTTATTCAAAAAACTAGAGTTCAGTTTAGTGGCTACGTATACATGGGGAGCCTTATATTCTCGAGAAATTGAACTAGAGTTCACTTCAGTAGTTTAATAACGTGAATACGTTAAATAGCAACTCATGTGGTAGTGCTATGTCAGACTCGTCCAAATAGCGCCTATGTTGCAATCGGTTGTCGATGTTGACAGGACGTGAGTGAGTGGGCACTACTGTCAAGTTGATAGGAGTGCATGGTTAGAGTTATGGACATTCGCAAGAGGTGCGATTAAGACCACCAGATCAAACACTCGGCGCGGGGCCTCCCGTGTGAGGTCAGGTGATGGTCAACAACTCAGGCAGGAAATGCTGAGAAGATACGATCCACCAATTTAGATCGATTAAGACCTAAGGGGTGCACCTATACTTAAGGGCCATCGGAATTAATTGTACAAACCAAACTTCTTTACATTTACAAGCAACCTTTGTCCTTTTTTCAAAAAAAAAAACAAGCAACCTTTGTCCTCATTTTTCCATACCTTTTGGTTTTTTCTTTGTTTGAAATGTCCATGGTGTGCTTAGGCAACCACAAACTCATGTTGGTCTCGTCAATGGTCAGTGATTTTCCTTTCATTGTACAATTCTTACTCTTAATATTATTTAAAAAATGTCGGAAAATTTTAAGTCAAGTTTTTAACTAATCCCAATTTTATTTCTTTATTTTATTTTTTGAAGAAAACCACCACCTATAGCTAGCCAATCCCTTTGTTAAATCACACTTAAAAAACTGGAAGTAAATTTGAATAAAATACGTTATAAAAAATGAATAGTATCCAGTCAACATTTGCTAGCTTTGAATCTTCTCTCATACTGGAAAGCAGACACATGATTTTCATGCAAAATCATAATTCACGCACACAAATATATTATGTATACATGTAGCATTAGGAATATTGTTTTCTGTGTATTATATTACGACGTTAAATTAATTAATGATTATCATTAACTAATAATTTAATGGGCACAATTCAACAATGATTCTTAGGATAAGTTTATAAAAAAAAAGAAAAAAGGATGAACCCCATTCCTAACGGCCCCCACTGCCCCTGTCTAGAATTTTTATGGAGGAGGTGAATTGTAGGATATGTCTCAACAAGCCAGGGTCATTAGCTGTTTTAGACTGAGTCACCACACAAGAAATCTCCATCCAACCTCTTACCAGGCGAATTTGAATCTCTACGTTACAGGTGCTAGCGAAGCGGACATCATATCACTCAGGCCCCTTACCAGTTGAGTTATTCCCCGGGGGCTTAGGATAAGTTTGTATGGTTCACGTTCATAGGTACACGGAGAACCAATACTGGGAGAATTTCATGATATGATCCAAATTTAAGAAAATCTATCATTTCAAGACCTACAATTTCAACCTTCTCAAATCAAGACCCGATTTTTATTTTTTTCTCAAATGGGGCTTTCCCTCAAATTTTGGGTTCTCACTTCAAGACCTAAAATTTCAACTTTCTCAAATCAAGACGCATTTTTTTATTTTTTTTCCCCAAATCAGGCCCTCCCCCAAATTTTGGGTTCTCAATTCAGGTTTTAAAATTTAACAAAAAGAGATATATTAATGTAATCTATCATACCGGCCACAAAAATTAATTTTCTTTCTCTTTTTATTTTTTTGCTCATTCCTTTTTTTCCTAATCGATACTTGTTTTAAACTGTAAAATTCAATCATAATTTGGATATCTTATTTTTTTAATAACTAAAAAATATTTTACTACTTATTTTTCATTCATAATTTGGTATATCTTATTTTTTTTAGTAACCGATAAATATTTTCCAGGTTTTTTCATCTTGTTAGCTACATAAATTTATATTTATAGATCTTGGTTTCTACACGTTAAATAAAATTGATGATAAGTATGGATCAGGTAAAAACGAATGAGCGAAAAAACGAAAAGAGGAAGAAAAATAATTTATGTGGTTGACGTGATAGATTACATTAATATTTTTCTTTTTGTTAAATTCTAAACCTTGAAGGAGAACCCAAAATTTGGGGGAGGGCCATGTTTGAGAAAAAAATAAAAATTGGGTCTTGTTAAGTTTAAGTCTTAAAATGAACTTGAAATTTTGGAGTCTTGAAAAAAAAAAAAAATGATTAGTTTTAGTTTAAGAATGTTAAATTTAGTTTTTCTTCATATTATGAAATTCACCCATACACTTTGAACCATACCACGGTCCATGGATAAATACTAAAATACATTTTCCAATATTTAACTATTACTTCTTTAAAAAAAATATTACTTTCATTTTTTTTCACCATTTTGAGGGAAACCATTTATTTATTTGAAAATTTAGAACTTTCCCTTTTTTATTATTATATTTTGTTTTAATACCGATTAAAGTGTCACAGCCCACAGGTCGTCCAACCTCAGTTCAAAATTTAAACCACATCGCTATTACTCTTGATAATGTGAACTTTTGAAACATTATTGGGAGAGAAAAAAATTGTAAACTGTCAATTTTATTTAATAAGTTAGGAGAGTGGTTGGAGGGGAGGGGATAAATTTCAATGAAACTGAAAGATACATGGTTCGAACTCTAGTCAACACGCTTACAAAGGGTGAACGATACCACTTAAGCTAAAAACCCGTGGTTTTGTAAACTGTCAATTTACACTTTGCAACTTTATTGTTTTTCCCAATTAACAGTGTAAATTGTGCAAGTTTTTCACTTTGCAACATTCTTGCTTGCCAAATGCTGCAAAATTTAAAAAGTTACAAAATTTTGGTTGTTAGTTGAAAAAAAGTTAAGTTGCAAAGTGTAAAATCACATAAGTTCAACATTTAATATAATATGCTCTTTATATACATTTTATAAGATAGAGTATTGTATATAATAATTTCTTCTTATTCCTCAAAGGATGTCCAATATTTAGAAGCATCTAAGACTCCATTTGAACTAATTGATTTGGATTCTAGGGAAGGATTTTTAGAAATAATTTCAAATATATGAGATGAATTTGAATACACCATAATCACTCAAAAATAACTTAAAATAGGACCTAAAGATTTGAATTAATTCATATATAATGATACCATATAAACAAGTTCAATGAACTTGTTATTATGGATTGAAATTCATAACTCAAAATCCATTAATCCAAATGGAGCCTAGAATTATTCTTTTTCTTGCCTTATATTTTTTTCCTTAAATCATTAAAATGCATGAAAATGTCGTTACCAATTATTGTATTTTCATGTAGTTCTATTGTTTTAAATTTGTGGAAAATGATCTGATACGTGTAAAATTTTCGTGCATTTAGGGGCTTATTTTGATAGATATTCGATGCATTTGCATGTATATTTAGTGTATTTTAGTTGGTTTCCTTTGTTGGGCGTAATACTGCGTATTCTTGTGATTTTTACAGGAAACAGAGCTAAATTTGCAAAGATATCGAGGGACGGCCCAGCACAAGACAAATACGCGAAGAACACGACAAAAAACAAAGAACACGGTCAGACTGTCACTACAACATAAATGACATTAGATAATACAAATTTTGTAGCACTTTTTACATAAGGTACATATGTAACACATGTTTGTAACACTTTTTACATTATAATATTTATATAACACTTTCGTAGCACATTATCAATATGTAACTCTTATATGTAACACTTTTAAATAAGTAACACTTCTTAAGTATCACTTTTTTTTTGTTATTTCTTTTGTAACGCAAATAAGTATCACTTTATTTAAGAAGCACTCTTGGTAACACTATATTTTATTAATTGTAACTCGTTTTAGGCTATATTTTAGTAACACAAAATTATATAACTATCATTAAATCATGTCAACGATTTATTTAATTAATTGATGTCACAAAATAGGTGAAGACAAAAAAAAAATATCAAATAAATTATCAACGAATTGATTTTTCATTGGTAAAAGTAAAACGAAGTATAGAAATAAAAAATTAATTTAGCGATGGATAAAATCCATAAATAATTACCGACATCGATTTTCATTGGTAATATTTTTTAAAAAAATAAGGTTGCCGACGAAATTAGTTTCCATCGGCAAAATTAAAAATATTAAATAAAAATAATAAATTCACCTAGGAGTTTTTTCGTGGATATTATGACGGAATTAGTTACATTGGTAAATTTTTTTTTTTAAAAAAAACTAAAAGAAAAATAAAAAACATATTCCATCGATAAAATCTGTGGGTATTCTATAAGTTTCTTGTAATGTCATATAACCGTTAGCAATTGATTATGTATCACTTAGATATATACTCCATATAATAAAATTAATAAAAATAAGTTAAATGTTAACAAATAAATAATCAATATATTTTATTTATGAAATCTTAAATTATGTTAATGATACAAGTAAACTAACTAAAATCTCGTATACAATAAAGAGACAAAATAAAGAGTAAAAATATATGAAAATTTGCATTTATTAATATTTTATAGATTAATATTACTAAAACATTGGAAAAAAAATTAAGAAAAGAATTTTGCTTTTATCTTTACTTAATTTTGGGATATCAATTAACTAAATAAATCATTCGCATTATTTAATTAAAGCGACGTAATTTTATTTTACCAAAATATAGCCAAAAAATATTACAATTAATTAAATATAGTGTTACCCAGAATGTTATTTAATTAAAGTGATACCTATTCGTATTACCGAAACAATAACAAAAAAAAATGATACTTATTTCAAACTGTTACAAATAAGTGTTACATATTTATTAAGTGCTACAAACGTGTTACATAAATTTTATAATGTAAAAGTGTTACAAACATGTGTTACATAATGCGCTTTATGTAAAAAGTGCTACAAATTTTTTGTTACCTAATATCATTTCTATTGTAGTGCGTATTACTATCTGCTAGCTACACCATATACTTGCGGTTTAGTGAAATAATTTTCACGATCACTATCCTACTAAAGAAAACCAAAATATAGTAGGTTGTCCTCCTCCGATCTAGCGCTATATTTTGCGTTAAAGAGTTTTACAGTGTTGCGCTATGATATTTTATTTTATTTTTGTATTTCTTAAATAGGTTTAATGTTATTTGATGGATAAAAATGTAATGAAAATTCATTATTTAATTCTATATTTTTCAATAACATTAATGTATTATTACTTTATATATACATAAATGCTTTTTTTTTCTAAAATTTAATTGTATATTTTAGTAATTATATTTATTTTATGTAAGTATTATTTAGATATATATTGTTATTTAAAATATATTACATTATCAAAACTACTTTTTATTAATAAGTTTAAATATTAAATGCAAATTGTTATTGATTACTTAAAGTTTGAATACATATTATTATACAACACAAACTAAATACAATAATAAAATAATTTCTTTAATTAGATAAATATGTATTTGTATCCAAATATTAATAAATATTGGATTTAATCAATTTTTGTATTGAAATAATGAAAAATATTTATGGAATATTCTTTTTAGTGCAAAATTTAAAATAGATGGGTTGGAGATGGTGTTTAATTTTGGTGCAGGAATTGCACTATTTTAGTGCAAAAGCTGCACTGAAATAAAATTATGGGTTGGAGATGGCCTTAGAAATGATTTTCTCTTTTACCTTGTTTTCATTGTTTATTTTGATTTAAAAACACATTTCCAATAAAAAACATGCCCACTATTATCACACATGTAGCTTTTTTCTTTAAATAAATGTTTGAAATGTTCAATTGAAATACATTTTAAAGTTTAGGGGATAAACATACTTAAAATATCTAAATTTTAATTTCAAGAATTCAAGAACTGCCATATATATCTTTTTTATATATAAAAAATCTAATGTAAATTCTTCAGTTGGTCAAAGGCTTACTACTAAGATAGATATACTGATATATGATATACATACATCATCCACATATGTATCTAAACACCTCTTATTCTCAAAAAAACCTCTCTCATTATTTCTCTCTCTCTCTCTCTCTCTCTCTGCAAATGAGGGGTCACTTCCAGAACTCGCAGGGAAACTTAACGCCCTTTAGATGACGACACCCTTTTCCGCCGTCATCGCCGCCACCTTACTATTCCTCGTCGCCGTGCTCCTTCTTCCGCCGCCCGTACTTTCCCTCGGCGGCTCCGCCGCCACAATCGCCGTTGTCTACGGCTCCGCCACCACCGTCTGCACAATAGCCGCGGGACAACCCACCCAACAAATCCAATGCTGGAGGAACGGACAACTACAGCCACCCATCCTCCCCAACACTTCCTTCGACGCCGTAGCCGGCGGCCGCGACACCCTCTGCGGCGTTCGCTCCGGTGGCTTCAGCCTCATCTGCTGGAACACCACCTTCACTCCCAAGCGGATATACAACAACGCTTCGGCTCCGTTAACTTCTCTCACAATCGGCGACACTCAAATTTGTGGTCTGATAAACACCACTAATGGCGGAAACGCCATTTGCTGGCGAGGCAACGATATTTCTTCCTCCCGAATCCCAAATCCGAGCTCGCGATTTCGCATGATTTCATCTGGATTAGGATTTTCCTGCGGAGTTCTCGAGAGTAACAATCGCGTTTCGTGTTGGGGAGATGACGGTTTTGCCAATTTAATTCAATCGGAGTTTGCGAACTCATCAATGGTGAATATTCACGTCGGTGGACGCCATGCCTGTGGAATGGATGATTTAGGGTTTCTAATTTGCAGAGGCGATAACAGCAATGGTCAGTTAAACATACCCACAAATTTGGCATACGAATACAGAGGATTAGCGCTCGGAGCAAATCACAGCTGTGCGATCAGAAGATTGAATCGCACAGTAATTTGTTGGGGTGGAAATGGTGAATTTTCGAGTAATAATATCACTAATGGGATTTCATTTGAATCGGTTGTTGCAGGTTTGAATTTCACTTGCGGATTGGTTACGAGCAATTTTTCAGTAATCTGTTGGGGCCCTGGTTTTCCTAATCAGTATTACTCTTCAGGCATTCATCTGCCATTGTTGAGATCTCTTCCAGGTCCCTGTATCGATTCGCCTTGTCCCTGTAATTTATATCCTGAATCTCAATCTCTTTGTTTTGGAAATGGTCATATTTGTAGGCCTTGTGATATTCCAATTTCAATTCCACCAATTTCACCACCATCACCTAGTATTATTAGTCCTTCTTCACCTTCTAGAGGGCTTAGAAAGGGTTTATTGGTATTTGCCATTGTTGGATCAGTTGGGGGATTTGCAGGAATTTGTTCGGTAATTTATTGTTTGTGGGCTGGTGTTTGTTTTGGGAAGAAGAAGGTTCATAATTCTGTGCAACCAACTATTACTGCTAATTCTAATGGTGGTCACCAATCTAGTAGCAATCCGCCTTCCCGATCGTCCACTCTTAGGCGCCAGGTTTCGATAATGAGGCGCCAGAGGAGTGGGACGTCGTCTAAACACGCGGACAAGGCCGAAGAATATTTATTATCGGACCTAGCAACGGCTACGAATAATTTCTCTTTACAAAACAAGATTGGTGCTGGGAGTTTTGGGGTTGTTTACAAAGGTAAACTACCGGATGGTCGTGAGGTCGCGATTAAAAGAAGCGAATCGGGTCCAAAAACGAAGAAATTTCAAGAAAAAGAGACCGCATTCGATTCGGAGTTAGCGTTCTTGTCTCGTCTCCATCACAAGCATTTGGTTAGATTATTTGGTTATTGTGAAGAAAGAGATGAAAGATTGTTAGTTTACGAGTATATGAAAAATGGAGCTTTATACGATCACTTACACGACAAGAACAATGTCCAAAAGAATAGTAGTGTGATAAATTCTTGGAAAATTAGGATAAAGATTTCGTTAGACGCAGCTCGTGGCATCGAGTATTTACACAGTTATGCGGTGCCCCCTATAATTCATCGGGATATAAAATCTTCAAATATCTTGCTCGACGCCAATTGGACCGCTAGGGTGTCCGATTTCGGATTATCATTAATGGGGCCAGAGAATGATCGTGATTATCGGCCAATGAAAGCGGCCGGTACGGTCGGGTATATCGATCCCGAGTACTATGGGCTAAATGTCTTAACAGCAAAAAGCGACGTTTATGGTCTTGGAGTAGTGTTGTTAGAACTTTTGACAGGGAAAAGGGCTATTTTCAAGACTGGCGAAAACGGAGGTGCACCGATGAGCGTGGTAGACTATGCTGTACCAGCGATCATGGCCGGAGAATTAAGCAAGATTTTGGACCCTAGGGTTGGTCCACCCGAGCTGAACGAATCGGAGGCGGTCGAATTGGTGGCTTATACTGCTATGCATTGTGTGCATTTGGAAGGTAAAGATAGGCCAACCATGACAGACATTGTGGCTAATTTGGAGAGAGCTTTGGCTTTATGTGAAGATAGCCATGGTAGCATTTCTAGTGGTCCAATTTCTATTGTTTCAGATTGAAATTAGAGAGGAACAGAAAAAGACTGATTCTTTGTTATTTGTTTTTGTTTTGATTTTTGGAGATTGTTTCAGCTCAATTTCTGGATAAGTTTTGCAGTAGAAAGCAACTGTTCAACATTGAGCTGTAGTTTAGGATTTTGTAAATCATTGATAGTCACTATTTCTTTTTATTTTTCTCACATTATTATATTTCTTGAAGAAAAGTTTTCAAACTCCATTTTTCTTGGAAGGTTATGCAGATTCTTTCTTGTAGCTTCAATACTAGTTACATGAACTTTCCCTTTGTCCTTTAATCCCATTTGGGAAAGCAGTCCAAAATTTTCCATATAAGATAGATTCGGAATTCATCACAATAACTCAAAAATAGCTTAAAATATGGACCGAAATAATTGAAATTCATTATATTATGAGATTATTAGAACAATTTTCAATGAATTTGAAAATCTTAACTTCAAATCTATCAATTTAAATTTAGTGTTAGTAATTTTTTTTCTTTGCCGCCCTACAATAATCCCTAGGGTGCATTATAGATAGCAAGAATTGTTACTCGGTAACTGTAATTATGAATATAAAAAATCATCACAGGTAAAATTAATGATTGGTATTTCAATCATTTTTTTTATCATATATCAATTGAATTTGTTGAATTGTAAACCATTAACTAGAATGCAAAAATATGTTTGGTCGGTGTAAAATCGTAATAGCATTCACCTTTAATCAAAGAAAGTCTAATAATCCTCCTATGGTAAAAGGATGGTCCAAGCTGAGTTTTGGTTACGTCTCTATACTCTTTAATCTTTGTTGAAAAAGCCCAAGTCTCTATACACTCTTTGGGGGTAGAATAGAATTGGTTTTGAAAACTCTATGCATCATTAAAAGCAGTCAATTAAAGCCAGTTAACCACTCAAGATGCTGACACGTGTAGGATCAGGATCAATTCTCCTATCCCTCCGACATTCTTGATTTTATTAACACAGCGGTTGCAAATCGAATACCAACTTAAATACAAAATTTAATACCTACCCCGGAAAACATATGAATAAATTTAAATAATTCGGTTATATTAAAAATTGAATTTGTTTCTTTGGGTAATATTTAGTGGGCAACAATGAGTAGTAAATTCAGAAATTTAATATGTGAGACGTTGGGGTGGTGGATTTTATTGGTGGCCGGTGATACACAGTCCCACCCCTACTTTTGGGTTTCATATTTCATGAATTTTGCATAAGTCAACACTACACACATTTGTAGTCCAGTTGTTCACACACGAGAACTTAGGATTGAAATATAAATTAATCTATTTAGTACCACTATTTTAAAAATCCCGCCTAACTCCGATTAGCCCCCGTCTAGGCGCTAGGCCTCCTTTCTCCGCCTACATTATTTTTCCGATTCGGTCCCGCCTAACCTCGCCCAAGTCCCGCCTAACCTTGCCCAGGCTCCGCCTAGACGCTAGGCCCTAGTCTGCCGCCCGGCTAGCGCCTAGTATTTTTTAGAACAATATTTAGTACTCAACATATTTTTTCGTTCGATAAGATGTGGAGCTTCCCTCGAACTTGATTCAACTAATAAAAAATATATTAAAATACGTGTAAACATATCAATGTACTAGGACTCGATTTGTATTTGGGTCAACTAAATTTTGTTCAATTTCTGATGCAGGCGGAAGCGTAACAAGAACAAAGAACGCACATAAAGTAATTTTAAAAATATAAAAATCGATGCTTTGGAAAAGAGATTAAATCTCAAAATTTAATAATATTCAAGTACGGCTGCAAATGAACCAAGCCGCTCGCGAGCTATTCGGGTCTCGGTTCGGAAAAATATTCGCTCGAGATCATTCGTCATGTTTAACGAGCCGAACTCGAGCCTAAAATTCGAGCTCGAACTTTTAAACGAGCCGAGCTTGAGCTTACAGATATTCGGCTCGGAAGTTCGCGAACATGTTCGTTTATATGCTCGCGAGCCTATATTCGAACTCGGCTCGCGAATATGTTCGTTTACAGGCTCGCGAACTTGAACTCGATCTTTAACGAACTCAAGTTTGCTTTCACGAGCTAAAATTCGAGCATATAACGAGCATTTTATGAGCTGAGCTTGAGCTAATCTCGTTAAAGCTTAAACGAACTTTTTGCAAACCGAGCTTGAGCTAAGCTCATTAAAGCTTAAACGAGCCTTTTACGAGCCGAACTCGAGCTAAGCTCATTGAATATATTAAACGAGTTTTTTACGAGCCGGGGTCGAACTGTTCGCGAACCTAATAATTTTCAAAGAGCCAAGCTCGAACTCAAATTATGAAAGCTCGAATCGAACTCGAGTCGAACTCTAGCAGATCCAAAAACTAAACGTAACAAACATGGTTGCTCTGCTCGGTTTGTTAAACTCTCTATATTCAACTTCCCTAAAAATAATAGTAAAACAACTACTTATAAGATCAAACTAAAAGTCTAACTTAATTAGAAAATATTAAAAGATAAACTAGAATAAAAGACTGCTAAACACAAATCACTTCCTAAAATATAAGATAATGTAAAATCCTAAAAGATATATTATATCTCCATCAATTTCGATACAATTAATAATCAAAAACAATTTCAAATAGAATTTTGAAAGTCGATAAAAATTCCAATAAATTTGAATAGTAAAATATTCGATTAATTTTATGTTGGGTAAAATCTAGTTTACTGTTTAAGAAATGGCTAAGTGTTTGGATGTTTTAGCTAAAAGACATGATTTTACACTAAGACGTATACAAAGTGCTAACGCATTTGTTCAACAATGATTTTTCTATTAGGTTTATCAAAGACTTGCAAAAACCGGAACTTCAGCGAAATATAAGTGGTTCAGACTTTTCAAGCTTTTGAATGGGAGAAATGTCAATATGCTTGAATGCAAATGACTGTTTTTTTAATCTTATGTTTTCGTGTCTAAAATCATCTGCAGGGGTCTGAAATATATAGGCACCCAGGTGCCCATATGGAAAATCATGTGTTTTGGCTCGAAAAGACATGTTTACACTAAACAAGCCATTGATCCGGCGGACCTTTCACACGATTGGCACCCACGACCAGGGGCACGGTTTGTGCGTGTGCCCATGCTCGGATGCGAACATATTGACAAAGTTTCGGCTTGACGCACGACCCGATGCATGGGCCGTGCGTCCGAGCCCATGCTCGGATGCGAACGAGTTCGTCTTGACGCACGACCTGACGCACGGGCCGTGCACGGATGCGAACACTTCCCAGTTGGAATCCGTTAATTAATTAATTAAAATTAATTAATTATTTATTTTAAAGGTTTTTGGTCCAAAAAGAATAAGGGTCTTGAAGCCCAAGCCCACGGCCCGCGACCCTCGACCACGACTCGGACCGAGCCGGCAGGCGGGCGGGCGGCAGCGAGTCGCGCGCGAGTGTGCTTTGAACCAAACCCACAAGCATGTAGGTCCTCACCCCTTTAAAAACTTGGGTGCCCCCAAGGGCCCAAACTCGTAAGTCCAACTTGGGATAAATAAAGTGAGCAAACTTTGTCTCATCTTCCTATGTGGGATGGAGCATTTCTCATTCCCTACATTTTCCATTTTCCATACCATTTTCTAGTGTTAAGTGGCTAACTTCTAGCATTAATTTCTCATTCACTCGGAATTGGTTTTGAGAAATTTCAAATGCTATTCTCATCTACTCTCTTAGTGGAATTTTTACAAATAATTTAATTCTATTTTCACTAATGGAAATAACTTAATTATTTGATCAAAATTGGGTCAACACCCATTTTACCAAACAACAATTCCAACAATCCCCCACATGAATGAAATTAATGCATGCGTATATGCAGATTCGCTTGAAAGTCTCGACGAACCGTTATTGCATTAGGATAGGTAGCTAGTGGCTTTGAACCTTCCTTAGTCGCCATTCACACGGATTGTTCAAGAAATTTATCAATCTGAGGGAGTTTTGGATTCTTTTTTTGTGTTGTTTTTGATCTTTCATTTTTTTCTTCGTTTTTTCGTTAATCTGTTCTTGCCTTTTTTGATTTTGTCCAGGTTTTTTTCCACCTTCAATGGCGGAATCCGGTTCTAGTCCGCCGAAATATCCAACTCCGAAGCATGGGTCATATGCAAATGTGACTGCTTCAACTTCTCATCAATCCAACCTCCCTTTGGATCCCAAGAGAATCGTTCCAATCGACACTCACCATGAAAAAGATGGACAACAGGTTCTGGGCTTTTCTTCTTCGGAGAATGATCGTCTTGCGGAGACATGGAAGCTCACCTTGATAGGTTGTCAAAGAAGCATGGGGGCATCCCACTGGTTGTTTTGGGATGAGGAGCTTGCAGCACAAGTTGAACAGGGTCAAGCGCAGACTCAAGATTTGGAATTACCAGACATTTGGTAATGTTTTTGATCGGGTTAGACTGGCTGATGATGCGGTTTCAGTGGCTCAGGCTGTGTATGATAGTGATCCTTCTCCGACTCATCGGGCTGAGCTACATCGTTGTGTGGCTGAGTATGAGCTACGTTTAAAAATGGAGGAGGATTTTTGGCGCCAGAAAGCTGCCGTTAAGTGGGCAGTCGAGGGGGAGCGCAACACTAAGTTTTTCCATGGATTTGTTAAGCAGAAGAGGTGTCGCGCTATGATCCACTCGATTAACGATGTTGGGGTGACAATCACACATGATTCGGAGATTCGGAAGTCGGCTGTTCATTTCTTTCAGTCCCTTTTGACTTCTGACTTGGAGTATCTGACTCCCCCCGTGGATGAGTTCTTTCCCCGACTTCCTGATTCCGTTGATCTAGATGGACTTTGTGCTATGCCGACTGCTCAGGAGGTTCGTGAGGCAGTGTTTGGGATTGATCCGTCTAGTGTTTCGGGGCCTGATGGATTCTCATCATTGTTCTTTCAGCATTGTTGGGATTTTGTCAGACCGGATGTTGAGGATGCGGTGGTTGACATTTTTCTCGGGTAATCTCATGCCGTCCACGTTCACGGCTACATCTATAGTTCTCATTCCGAAGGTTCCTCACCCTCGAAGTGGGTGAGTCTCGGCCGATTAGCCACGTGCAACGTGACGAATAAGATTATCTCTAAGATTTTGAATGCGCGGCGTGGTCTCGATTCGCGCTTTGATTGTGTAGCCGAATCGAGTGGTTTTCACACCGGTCGTGTCATCTCGGATAACATATTGCTCGCGCAAGAGCTTATCCATGATATCAACATAGCCACGGAGATTCCTAATGTGGTGATGAAGCTGGATATGGCTAAAGCTTATGATAGGGTGCAGTGGGATTTAAAGAGGTTCAACCCACCTAGGGCCTAATCCTCTACCACCCCAGTATATCTGGGATGGATTTCAAAAAAGAAAAAAAGATTTTATTAATTACCAAAATTAATAATACAACACCTTGAGGATTACCACAACCCTCTTGTAACACCTTGAGGATTACCACAACCCTCTTACACCACCTTGAGGATTACCACAACCCTCTTACAACACCTTTGAAGATTACCACAACCTTCAAACACCTATCACCTAGATCACCCAAGTGTATTCTTCACAAGAATACTCACAAGGATGTCTTGTGTTGAATGATGACCAAAAAATCAAGATTACAACTCAATGATGAATGATACAATATGAGTACAAGTGTAATCAAGAATTGAAAGCTTAGACCTCAAATTTGTGCAAGTGAAAGTGCTAAGGCTAATACAACAAGATATATGAAAGTGTTTGCTTGTTTGCTCTTTGTTTGTGTAGAGTGTTGTATCTTGTTGCTTGAATGAAGCCTCTATTTATAGGAGAGGTCTTGGCTTTGATTTCCAGACATAGGCTCCTCCTTGGGGAGTGATTTGTTGCAAAAGAAACCATTTAAAATCATCAATATAGTCGTTAGAAATCAATCCCACAAAATAGGGAAAAGTCATGTCGAAAAATGCAACGGATAGTTTCTTTGATAAAAGCAGTGCGACGGTCAGCAGAGATAAGATTGAAATTGAATTTCTGCAATTTTTACACAGGGGGACCGGTCGGAGGGGGGTACGACCGGTCGCCCTTGATGTTGACCGGTTGGGGTTGATAAAAATACGAAACAGAGAAGACTGAACCAAAAGAGGGACTCCCAGTGTGTCGGTCGCCAGGGTCGGGTCGCCTCACCGGTCGACCACTGAAGTCCGACTGGCCGCCCTCCCTTATTTTTTTCTACGCCCTTTTCCTGTTTCAAAACTCAACTCAGTGTACGGGTTTCTCTATAGGACCGGTCGAGATCTGAAACAAATGTGTTGTCCAATTTTTTATCGAAAATAAACTCCAAAAATTACTCCGAAAAATAGTAAAAACATATTAAATCGATCGGAAGTATTTAGACAACATTTAGGGACATTGTTTTGGTTTAAAAACTCATTTGAACAAAATCATCAAAATCATGATAAAAACATTTATCTAACACCCTTGTCACGACTTTCCAATGATCCGTACTTGGGTTACCCGTGAACCTACTTAGCTTACTCACTGAATATGCAATGTCTGGAAGTGTACAATTTGTTAAGTACATCAGACAGCCAATTACCCTTGTATATTCCAGCTGAGAAACTGGTTCGCCTCTATTGTTGGCCAAGTGTAGACTTAGATCTACAAGTGTCTTAGCGGGAGGACTATTAAAAGCATTAAACTTTCTAAGTATGCTTTCAACATAATGGGATTGTAACAAGACAATTTCATCTGAATTTCTAGAGATTTTAATCCCTAATATAACATCAGATAATCCCATATCTTTCATGTCAAAGTTCTTCTTTAACATGTTCTTAGTATTCACGATCAAATCATGACTACTACCCATAATCAACATATCATCTACATAAAGGCATACTATGATGTAATCATTTGTAGTACCTTTAATGTAGACACACTTGCCACATTCATTGATCTTGAAACCGTTTGACTTCATAGTCGAGCCAAACTTTTCATGCCATTGCTTAGGTGCTTGTTTTAGTCCATAAAGTGACTTAACAAGTTTACACACCTTTCGCTCTTGACTGGGTGCAACGTACCCCTCGGGTTGTTCCAAATAAATCTCCTCTTCAAGCTCACCATTCAAGAAGGCAATTTTAATGTCCATTTGATGTATCTCAAGGTTATGCAAAGCTGCAATAGCAATAAGAATACGAATGGACGTAATCCTTGTAACAGGAGAATATGTATCGAAAAAGTCATATCCCTCCTTTTGTCTAAACCCTTTAGCTACCAAATGGGTTTTGTACTTGTCTATAGATCAATCTGCTTTATACTTCCTTTTAAGGATCCACTTGAATCCCAAAGATTCGCAACCTGGTGGAAGATCAACTATCTCCCAAGTGTGATTTTGCATGATGGAATCTATCTCATTATTGATAGCTTCTTTCTAGAGAGGAGCTTCTGGACTAGACAATGCTTCTTGAATAGTTCTAGGTTCGTTTTCTAACATATAAGTTAGAAAAATCAGGACCAAAAGACTTAGCTACTTTTGTCCTTTTACTGCGTCTTGGTTTCTCTTCATCATCACTTTGAGGTAACCTTGCAGTTTCGTAAGTTCGTTTACTCGAACTTTCTTCTTTTCGTTCTTTGTTTGGAAATATATTCTCGAAGAATACAACATTCCTTGATTCAATGATCATACCTTCATTTATATCAGGAACTGCTGACTTGTGCACTAAAAAGCGATATACACTACTATTGTTAGGATATTCAATTAAAACACAATTGATTGTCTTCGTACCGATTCTAACTTGTTTCGGCTTAGGTACTTTGACTTTAGCCAAACACCCCCACACTTTGAGGTATTTATATGACGGTTTACGTCCCTTCCATAACTCGTATGGAGTTTCGTTTTTACCTTTGTGTGGGATCTTATTAAGAATGTAGTTTGCGAGAAAGTATGGCTTCCCCACAAGTTTTGGGGTGTTTAACTTAGCAACATCGCATTCATCATCTCCTTAAGAGTACGATTTTTGTGTTCTGCAACTCCATTTGATTGAGATGAGTAGGGAGCAGTCGTTTGATGAATTATACCCGCTTCCGAGCAAGAGCAAAATTCTTCAAATGGAGCAACATACTCTCCGCCTCTATCACTTCGAATCATTTTAGTTTTCAAATTAAGCTGATTTTCAACTTCATTCTTATAAGTTTTAAAAGCTACTAAAGCTTCATCTTTGCCTTTCAGAAGATACACATAGCAATATCTTGTGCAATCGTCTATAAACGTTATGAAGTACTTTTTTCCACCTCGAGTTTGCACAAGTTTTAAATCACACACATCTGTATGAATTAACTCGAGCGGTTTGGTACTTCTCGTTACCGAATGAAATGGTGCTTTGGCCAATTTTGCTTCAACACAAATTTCGCATTTTTCTTGTGAATCGGTTTTGAACGTAGGTATTAATTCCAGATTCACTAACCTTTTAATTGTGTTGAAGTTTACGTGTCCTAATCTATCATGCCATAAATTTGAACAATCCAACAAGTAAACAGAAGTAATAATTTTATTCTTCTCCTCTTGTCGGAAAACAGACATTACAGACATCTTAAAAAGACCCTTATCAAGGTAGCCCTTACAAAGAAACTGACCATTCTTGGTCATTACAAACTTGTCGGACTCAAACACTAGTCTAAACCCGACCTTACTAAGCAAAGGACCGGAAACCAAATCCTTGCGAATGTCCGGGACATGCAGCACATCTACAAGCGTAAGCTCATTTCCGGAAGTCATCTTGAGCACAACCTTGCCAAGCCCCACGATGTTGGAAGTCGAAGAAATTCTCATGAAAAGCTTCCTTCCATTTATCAGAGTATAGGAGGAGAACATCTCCTCGTCGGCACAAATGTGACGAGTAGCCCTGATATCTATCCACCACTCCATTGGGTTATCCACCATATTGACTTCAAACAAAATGGCGGTGAGATCGAGCTCCAACATGTCGATTGGAACCGACTTGTCCTCCATCACATTGGCTTGTTGGTTTGCCACTTATTGCACTTTTTCTGGTGACGGCAATCCTTGGCCATGTGGTTCAGTTTGCCACAGTTGTAGCAATTCCTCTTGAACCTTTTGGCCTTTTCCTTGTCTTTCCCGGAGTGCTTGTGTTTCTTACTAGTGCTCGATTCAACAAGATTGGCCTTGGCCTCCATTCCAGACTTACTGGATTTCACTTCTGATTTTCGGTTGTCTTCTTTGATTCGAAGCCGAACAATTAGATCCTCAAGCCCCATCTCTTTGCGCTTGTGCTTGAGGTAATTCTTGAAATCCTTCAACAATGGCGGCAACTTTTTGATTATTGCAACCACTTGAAAGGATTCGTTCAGAATCATCTCTTCAGACACTAAATCGTGAAGTATGATCTGAATCTCTTGAACTTGGCTGATCACCGTCTTGGTGTCAACTATCTTGTACTTGAAAAATTTGCTGACAACAAATTTATTTGTGCCGACATCTTCCATTTTGTACTTCTTCTCCAAAGAGTCCCACAACTCTTTGGACATTTTGAACGTGCTATAGAAGTTATAGAGGGTGTCGTCTAGCCCGTTCAAAATATAGTTTCGACACAGAAAATCGCTGTTATGCCAAGCATCCACAACGATTCTCCGATTGTTGTCGATTTCTTCATCGCCAACGGAAGGGGGGCTTCCTTCAGAAAACGAGACAGCCCCAAGGTGGTATAGTAGAACATCATCTTCTGTTGCCAGCGTTTAAAGCCGACGCCGGAGAACTTGGGCGGCTTTTCGCCGTGAGCAGGAGCAGCAACCATCGGTGTGAATAATATTGAAGCCATCGTCTTGAACAGAAACAAATCTTTCGTCTTGCGCTTGTTGGGTAAAATCCGGTTTACTGTTTAAAAAATGGCTAAGTGTTTGTAATATATTCTATTAGTTTGGATGTTTTGGCTTAGTCGATGCTTATATTGGATTCAGTCTCCACAAGACGAAAGACGCCAGTATACAAATACGCAATAAGCAATACATATATGACTCTCGCAGTTATAATTTGACTTTTGCTAACAAATATGCTTTAGTGATGTTGAATTATTGTTGACGATTACGTATGACATGTTGCATTCATATTATATTGTCGGTAGCATATGAAGTGAACATGTGTGTTATGATGAGATTATGAAGTTACACCCCATTTTAAAGCTTTAATTATGACAATTTTGTAACCTAATTGGTGTTTCGCATTAAAAACATGTCCAACAAACATGTAACTAAAATTTCATCCTGGTGGTGTAAATGAAAATTCTAGTATGAGATGAAGTCATCAACGGCATTGGACTCTGAGAATTTCATGAACAACGACTCGTTATGAAAGACATGGGGTATATTACTTACATGAACAACGAATCATGTTAGACTTGGTCAATCATGTAAGTTATATCTGTATTATAAATAAGATAATACTTACAAAACAAGTTATATAAGTTAGTGTCTGTGACGAACAATAATTACTCATGTTTTATTGCTCTCATAGTGTTCTAATATTTGGAAAAGTATAATAATCAATGCTTCTTATTGAGGGGAACATATTCTTGCCTCGCCTTTGAAAAAGGCAAATTCTCATATAAGACCGTCTCATGGATCTTTTTCTGTGAGACAGATTGAATTGGGTCAATATTAATATATACATTAAATATCACTGCCCCGTGATTCACAAATCTTGCAGCACAACAGGAGTTTCAGTTTAGAATCTCCAAGTCTGTCTCTTTCTTTCGTCCTTTATTCCTTTCTTCTTTCTTTTTTCTTTTTTCCCCCTATGTGATCCATGCTTCTAATTAAATCTTTTGGTAGCCCAGTTCGGTGACTGTTTCTTCCTATTTTGTATCCATGAGATTTCTGCCATTAATGACCTGAAAAAACTTGATTTTATACTTAATTCACCATGTAATATAGGTTTTCAAGCTTTGTAACTCCATTAATGGAGATTTGAAATTTCAAATTTGATCATTATTTATCCTCTTGAATCTTTAAATTTACCACGAAAATGAAGGAAAAAGAAGAAAAATAAAGGAAAAGGAGCACGAGACGAAGGAAAAAACAAAAGCTAGAGAAGAAAAAAGAGGAAAAAGAAAAGCATCGCCGGAAACCACTACTGAAAAGTATTACATGTTGAACTGAAAAGTATTACAGGTTTAAGTAAAAAGTATTATATATAGAATTGGAAAACAATTACATGTTGAGCTGAAAAGTATTACAGTTTTAAGTGAAAAGTATTACATTTTGAATTGAAAAATATTATAGTTTTAAGTGAAAATTATTACACGTTGAACTGAAAAGTATTACATGTTGAGCTGCAAAGTATACACGTTGAAATAAAGTATTACAATTTTAAGTGAAAAGTATTAGATGAATTACAAAATAATTACAATTTTAAATGAAATATACACATGTTGAAGTATAAAAAGTATTACACATTGAACTAAAATGTATTATTTATTTAGAGAAAATATATAGACTTGAGAGTGCTACGGCGTGGAGAACAACTGTTTTCTTCGTTTTTCTTCTCTTAATATTCCTTTTTCGTTTTCCTTTCATTTTCTTTTCCTTTGTTTTTATTGCCTAATTTGAAAGCTTCAAATGAAAGAAGAAGTTTCAAATATGAAATTCTGAAACCTCCATTAATGAAGTTTTAAAGTTTCTTCTTAGTACTTCACATATCATGGATCTGCTATTTAGAGTTCTTCTTAGTACTTCACATATCATGGATCTGCTATTTAGAGTTCTAAAGCAAATCAATTAATGGAGGTTACCATAATCATGTGAAAGATAACTAGGGAAAAAAAACCAATAGAAGCACCCAGGGCCGAGAAAACATGTATTCCCATAAAGTGAGTTAGAGGAAAGAAAGTGGCATTCTCATTTTTCTGTTCCTCTTTTTTTCTTGGGTTGGATACGTTGTGTATCCGGATATGGGTTCGACAGATCCATCTAATGGATTTAGATTCACAAAATTATCTCACAAGAGACCTACTCAATAAAAAATATGACCGGTCTCTTCAAATGGTACAAAAGGAAGGAGATTTAGAAACTTCCATTTCTTTTTTTTCTTTTTAATATTTCTTTGGAGAAAACAATTTGTGATTGAATATGTTTTTGTTAGGGAATTTTCTTTTCCACTAAAGAATAGTGATGAATTTTTTTTGGAAGGAGTAAAATGAATTTTGGGATTGTGGTTGGATATATGATGAAAATTTAATGCTGGAAAGTTGATTTGATATAGAAGTAGAGAAATAATAATTATATATGATTGGTAGTTGGAAATATATGAGTTGGTGAATAGTAGAATTTGTAGAAAATGTGTAATGATGATTAGTGATTTGATTTTTTATATTAAAAAAATAAATAGATGTGATTGGTGGAAGAAAAAGTAAAAATACGTGAATTTTATTTTTTCAAAAACTTTCATTTCACATTCATAATTCTTACTCATAAATTCCCATTAACAAAAAATTTCCTAAATTTTCTTATATCTAAGCACAACCTTAATTTATATGTCTAGATCTGGAATACCGCTAATCCTCTATTTTGTGGACAAGTTTTTATATGAGTTTTAGATGAAAATCGATAAAGTGATGATTTTACGTATATTTTTACAATGATATTATTAAAATCAGTGGAAATAATGGTTAAGAGATAGTCATGTCACACATTTACTTTTTAGTATAATAATAAAATTATGTTGTTGGAAATTTGGTTTTGAATATATGGGTTTTGACCCATATTGTACAAAATATTTAAGTGTTTTTCATTCATGGAAAATGAAAATAAAATAGATGATCATAATCTACTAAGTGAGTAGATGATATTAGCATTTTGTATCTCTCAATACCAATTCAGTGAATGAGAAATTAATTCACCAAGTTGGCCACTTAAAACATAAAATAGTTATGGAAATTGGAAAATGTGAGAGTGGAGTGAGACTCCATCCCACATAGGATACAAAGCCAAAATGTTTTCACCTTTATATAGTACAAGTTGGAGTAAGGGTTTTGGCCCTCGGGGCACCACAGTTTTAGAGGAGGGATAGTCTATATGCTAGTGGATTCGGTCTAAAATACATATGTGTGCCACCGACTGCCGGTTGGCCTGGCCCGTGAGCCTGGGACTGGACTTGGGCTCCTACGTGCTAGCAGGTTAGGTACAAAATACACATGCGCATGCATGGGTTTGGGTTTAGGTTGAGCTGTGGGCCTGGGCTTGCATAGCCACTCCTAAACTTTAATTGTGCGATCCGGTCCGCAAGTGCGAATGCAGAAAACTGTGTTTTTGACCATTGAACATGTCTTTTCGAATCAAAAGATATGACGATTTCCATAGGATGACCTTATATATATATATATATATATATAGTTTGGTTCAATGAGACCACCCTCTTTGGGTAAGACAATGTGCACTAATCATGTTCATTTATTTAATTTTTTCAAAGGTTGAGATTTAATTAATTTTAAGCATTTTTTATTTTATTTTAATTCGAGAATAAGGGTAAATTAGTCATTTGCCATATAAATGATTCCTTAATTCACGGTCCCCACATGTTTTTGTTTGACAATTTTAATATGCATTACTTATATGTTAAACATGCAGTATAATAGCATTAAATATGCAGTATATATATGTTAAATATATAGTAGAATCAGCATAGAGCACATACATGATCCCCACATGTTAATGAGCGTGACTCTCTCTCTCTCTCTCTCTCTCTCTCTCTCTCTATATATATATATATATATATATATATGTAACTGATTCATTTAATTCACGGTCCCCACATGTTTTTATTTTTGACAATTTTAATATGCAGTACATATATGTTAAATATGCAGTATAATCATCGCAGAGCACATACACGGTCCCCACATATTAATGAGTGTGATTCTCTCTCTCTCTCTCTCTCTATATATATATATATATATATATATATATATATATATATATAACTGATTCCTTAATTCACGATCCCCACATGTTTTTGTTTGACAATTAAAATATGCAGTACATATTTGATAAACATGCAGTATAATAGTTTTAAATGTGCAGTACATATGTGTTAAATATGCAATATAATCATCGCATAGCACATACACGGTCCCCACATATTAGTGAGCGTGATTCTCTCTCTATCTATAATTGATTCCTTAATTCACGGCCCCCACATATTTTTTGTTTGACAATTTTAATATGCAGTACATATATGTTAATCATACAGTATAATAATGTTAAATATGCAGTATATATATGTTAAATATGCAGTAGAATCATCGCAGAGCACATACACAGTCCCCACATGTTAATGAGCGTGATTCTCTCTCTCTATAACTGATTCCTTAATTCACAGTCCCCACATATTTTTGTTTGACAATTTTACCCGTATTGGGATTTAATTAATTGGTTATTCTATTATTATCCTATATTAATCCTAGTCTTTGATCTATATAGGAGGATGGTTGAGATGAGTCCATACTGTCTCACCTAGAGCCATGGTCTCACATGATCCTCCCAATATATATATATATATATATATATATATATTGAGGATCCAGTGAGACCATATCATGCAGTGAGATAAGATGAACTAATCTCAACCACCCCTACAATAACCAAAGGCTAGGATTAAAAAGGATTAAAATTACATAAAATAATTAATTAAATCACTTAAAAGGTAAGTACTTAGGACATCTACAATGCCACATTTCTAAAAACATCTACAAACCTATTTTTTGGTGGATCTCATGGTGTCATATTATAAAAACCTCAAAAAAAAAAAAAAACCCCACATTTCTCTCCGCAATCCAAAAATCTATAAATAACTATTTGTGGACCCTGCATTCTCTACTATAATATCTCATATCTTTATTATATTTTATATTATATAATATGCATTATTATATTTATATATATAATTTATATTTTTGTGACATCACTTTCGTTGAACCGTGTTGGTTGGAATCCTTGAGCCCTCATATTTTGTACCATCCATCAGACGAATGCCGTTGCTCTATTTTCTCGGATTAAGTTCAGTATCGTTTGGGAATTTGCCCTTTTGATGTTGGCCTCCTACTGCAGTTGCGATTTGGGCTTCTTGTATCTCCAACGATTCGAGTCTCGCATTCAACAAAAACGATGTTAGAAACGAAGAAGAAAAATAAAATCAAAAAAAAAAGAAAAAAAAAGAAAAAAAAAATTTACAAAAAAATATGCTTCAATTAAGATTGAACTACTTATTACTATATCTATGTAGAATCTAATCAATCCCCGGCAACGACACTAAAAACTTGTTCGCCAAAAATATTTTGGTTCATACAACTGCAAGTGTACAGTGTAGTTTATAGGATAATGGCAAGTAAGGTCGTATTCCTCAAGGATTGATATTCGAAAAACTTAGGCTATAATAACATCGCATTCCAATTTTATTGAAGCGACCGAAATTTGAGAAATTTTATCTAACTAAATCGAAAATAAAAGAAAACAAAAAAAATAAATTTGCGAACGCCACAAATATTTTCACCATCTATAGGAGCAACCTTAGGCACATAATCTCAACATGTTTCTTCAATATTAAATGCAATTAAAGTTTTAAAAATCAACTCATGCAATTCTATGGGTTCAATTCCTAAAATAGTTTATTGTGCACATAAACAGTAGATTAATAATAATTGAGGTCTCTTGATCCATCACAACTATTATTAACTCCCAAAATATCTTTGAATTGAAGTACTCCCCACAAATAGAAGTAGTCTCCCGATATATTACCCTATTTATGTCTGAATTCGATTTTCGTCTTACTAGAACTCACCTCCCGGATTATGGATTAGAAGTATGACATGCAAATTATTGATCAGATAAAAAAATAACTATAAATAAGCACTCGAATTCATAAAATAGAAAGCATGAATTAATTAAGAAAATAAATAATCATATTTAACATAAATCAACAATTTTGGTTATGCCTCTAAGATCCGAAAGATATGCTAAACATTGATTATAAACTCATAGACAAATTCGAATCAATATTAAGACATCGTTTAAGCACAAACAAGAGTTCTTAGACATAGAAAGAAAACCCCTTCTTGTCAGGATGGATTCTCCCTCCAAAGCTTTCGAAGCTCTTGTGCTTCATAGATGCGAAAGCCTTGCGGTGTTCATCACAACCTAGCCTTTTGCTCTCAGAAGCTCTTCGATTCCTTCATTCATGTGTTATTTGATGCCTTTTCTGGTGTATTGATGGATTTTCGTGCAATCCTTGAGTCCCTTTTATATATGCTTGGAGAGATCAATTGCAAAGTTTGAGTAGGAAGACCAATTCAGCCCCAGTTACGTTGCACGACCGTGTCAACCCACACGGTTGGGTCGTGCAATCGGAATTGGCTTCTGGGGTCTTCACAAACGTTATAGCCCTTTCTCTTAGCTTTTCATAGCCACTTGAAGCACCTCAATAGCAATTTTGTATAGCAAGTTATGGCCAAAATACTAAACCCTACCAGTGCTGGAAACTGTTAGCGCGTTTTGACTTTTTTTGAAGGAAATTCCCTTTTGTTCGACCGTCCATGCTTCTTTCCTTCACATTTTTGCTCATACCTTGTCTTTTGACATATCATTTGAATGTGATATCGCATTTTGTCCAATTTAAAGCTCTAATTTCTGCAAAATTCACAAGAGTACGCAGTATCATGCTAAACAAAGGAAACCAAGTAAAATACACCAAATATGCGTGCAAATGCATCAATTATACATCAAAATAAGTCCTTAAATGCAAGTATATTTTACACACATCAGTTCATATCTGAAATCCTCATTTCCATTGTGTTTATACTCTTGACGTGCTCTAAAGAGTATATCCTCATCATTCTGCCCGCTTTGACGATTGTTATATAATCGATAGTAAATTGCAGTAAACTAATTTACCATTGGGTGGAATCTATAGAAGTGAGATTTTATTGACACCAAATTTCTCTCCACAGCTCAGGCGACATTTGTTGCAAACAAATTTGTCAAAAACTTTTCATTTTTTTATGTGAACTAGTGGTGGTGCCTTGTGTGGACCCTATACTCTCACTTTAAAAATAATATTCCAACCCACCATTACCATTTTTTTGAAAAAACCAATTGTGAAAATGTGGTACCGTATATATGGTACCGCTTTTTTGGGGACTACAAAAAACTTCATCCCACAATAGGGGTCAGATTTTTTATGAGGTTTTTCACCACAAAAACCTCTCCAAAAAGCTAGCACCGCCGATGCCCTTAGTATATATATCTCTCTTTGATTCTCTTTCATGCAGTTGAGACTGACGATCCTATACCAATTCACGCAGGTCAACAAACGAGGGTACCTACACATCTTCTATATGCAGATGATATACTTCTCTTATGTCAAGCATATAGCAGGAATTGACAGTGTCTCTCGCACCTTTGAACATTATGTTTCTATATCCGGATAGTGTGTGAATCATTCCAAATCAAAAATCTTCTTTGGCTCATGTACCAACGAAATTGATTTCGCATCTGTCATGAATCATTGGGTACTGACTTATCCGAATCTTCTGAACCAATTCCCGCATATAAGGACAAACTTATTTATTTGAAACAAAAGTCATCCACCTATGAAGACAAACTTATTCATAAAAAGAGACTAAAAACATTAAGGCTTAAAGTCACCTTTATTTTAATAAACCAATCTTATAATCTATACTTATTATTATTACTAATATAAAAAGTGTGAATAGGTGGAATGGTTTCTTGAAACTTTTGATTGGACAAAAATACCCCTTCAACATAGTTAAGTTTAGGGACAATTGAGTAATTTGATATTTATTTTAGTTTTTGTTTAGTTACAAGACAAGTGAGTGCCCTTTTATATCCCAAATTTTTCTTATGTTTTCTTTCAATTGTAACTTTTACAATATTTTATTTTTTTATATATTATCAATTTTATATTAAACAACATTTCGAAAGCTTTCCAACCATATATTATAAGCTTATATAGAAGATTTCGTATGAGATCATTTTAATTTACATTTTAAATTTAAGTCGTTATGCAAAGTTGTATAATATATAGTTGTATAATTATATATATATATATATATATTATTTTTGAACAATTAAAATTAAATATATTTATAATAATTCTAGAGGAAAAAGAAATATGAAATTACAACTGAAACAAAAAGAAATAAAATTCTAATCCTAGGGGTTTTGTTTAAATAAAAAATAGGATAAAATACATGATCCACGAACCTCACTTAAGATTGCAATGAAAATAATCTTGAACTTACAAATCTTTATCTAAGTTTTTAATGGATGTATCCTTTAACATTTTAAATCTAAATTTAGACTCAATTATATATTTAATAATTTTGATGATATTTTTATTAGAAATTCAATTATTATCATAATATATTTTAAGAGAAATATATTTAAAAAATATAAATATCTTACACTCGGATAAAAAAAATTACGAAATTAACTAAACCTTGATGATGTCAATATTTCTAAACTAATAATTTTTATTGTGGATGTACAACAAAGAGCGGATAAAATACTAGCGCTCTTTGTTTTATTTTAATTGTATTCTTATGCGTTATATGTTTTTATGGCCTGAAAAATAAGAGGAAAGTATTAAAAGAATAACAAAGAAAAAGATTCTGCAAAATAGATGTCCTTTAATTATAAAGCAAATATATTTCATGAACCAAACAAATTTATAAAAAAAATGTCTTTTTTATTTATATCTATATCTATAACTAAATATCTATACTAATACTTTTTTCAACTATCTATCTATACTTATATTAAAAATTTGCATAGGTCGGATGATTTATTTGAGAATTTTGATTCGATAAAAGTATTATTGAATTTTGATAACTGATTTTTTTAAGAACTATCTTTGGTTTGATTATTCATTAAGTGGATATATTTTATATGCATTTGTACAAAGTTTCAAAATTTAGATTTCAAGTTATCACTTTTTTGTAGTTTTATTTAAAACATGACTCTTGATGACAATAATGTTTTTGTTTTTTAGACAATAATGTTTTAGTTTTCATATTTATTGGATTAAGGTGTATTATTTTAAAGACGACACTCAAAATAGATAGATTGCAATAAGTTAAAGTTTAAGTGTTCTGTTAAAAATATCCAGTTTGGAAGTTGATCTAATTAAGATTTTATAGGAAAAGAGTTTTCCTTTTTATCCATATATTTTATTTTTAATATTTGTCTTGAGTTACATTTCGTTAACCAAAGTAGTTAGAGAGAATGAAAGAAACACACGATCGTACCAGGTATTATTAATCTTTAATTTATATATTTTTTTGATAAATAACAATTACAACTAAAATCATGAGGTTATGCCTGATGTTTTTGGTAAATAAGTAATTTATATCAATTTTAATTTTTTTATTGATGTGATAAAGATATATGAATATTTAGCTCATAAATTACCGAATAATCATGCATAATGCATCTAATATGTTGACTTCCGAAATTAATTAACAAAAAAAATATTCATAGCCATTAAAGCATAACAAAAGATTGATTAATATGCTTATAAACTAATATATGAACTTATTTAGTTGTTATATTAATTTTAAATTTTTGTTGGCTTGAGTTCTTTACAAGATTTATTTAATCATTCATATCGATTTATACTTATGAAAAAAATATATATTAAAATACTTTGAAAGTTTTCTTTTAATAGTTTGATGATTTAGTTATTATATATTTATTAATGGTAAAGTACATTAAGCTATTTTAATATTCATCAATAAAAATATTTAATAATATAATTATTTTTATAAAATCATATGGGATCACGTGCAACGCACGTGTTTCTTACTAGTACTAAAACAGTGTTTTGAGCAATTCATTTTCTTTCGACATTCTAACAAATGCAAGGGTGATTAATTCGGTGCCATATAAATTGAGGTAAAAAAAAAAAAATTATTAATATTGGGCTTCCAATGAGTAATTTTGACTATTGAACACTTACACTTTTTAATATTGTTTTCGTTACATCCCTTTTTTGTATGTCAAATTTTTACACTTACTCTTAAGTTTCAAATTCTTATCAAGTGTATTTTTCTAAGATTGATTAGTGTTGCTTAAGTTTTCCCAACTAAGAAAAATATGTGTGCACGAAAATATAGCCTCCCAGCTCAAGATTGTCGTTGCCAATGAATCTTGTCAAGAGTGTGAGGAACAATGTATCCCACAAATGGAGGAATAAAACTACTGCCAGAAAAGAAAACCAAGAAAAAGAAAACCTTCATGTCTATTGCATTTTCAGCATATCCTCCATCTTCAGTAGATTTTACTTTCTACAAGAATTACATATATTGCCAGATATAACAAGAAAAAGAATCAGATTATGGAACAAGAATCATTTCCATCTCATGTAGTAGTTTTTCCATTCCCTGTTCAAAGCCATGTCAATGTTATGTTAAATCTAGCTGAAATCTTCTCTCTTTCAGGCTTTCAAGTTACATTTCTCATCCCAGATCACATACGAAAAGGCCCTCGTTTCGATCAAATTTCATCGCGTTTCACGCGTTATCCAGGTTTCATCTTCAAAACAATTTCAGATGGTTTGTCTGTAAATCATCCAAGAACAGGTGACAGGGTGAAAGAACTGTTTGATTCTATAAACGCCACAACAAGGCCACTGTTCAGGATTATACTGAAATCCCGGTCCCTGATTTGCAACGGCAGGGCGCCTTTGACATGCATTGTTGCCGATGGAATCATGTCGTTCGCTATTGATATCGCCAAGGATTTCGACCTCCCAACGATACTTTTTCGTCCGTTTAGTGCTACTTGCTTTTGGACATTGTTTTGTGTCCCTAAGCTCATTCAGGCCGGAGAGCTTCCTCTCAAAGGTAATCTACCGCGCTTCTTGATAAAACTCCGCGGCTTAATCACATCTCAGAATCTTTTATGTTGCATTTGGATTGAATGTTTGGATTTTGAGTGGAGGATTTGAGGGAAGGATTTCGAATAACTCCATCTTGAGATGGATTTGAAATCCATCACACTGACTCAAAAATAGCTTGAAAATAGGAGCACAATGATCTGATTTATGAGATTACTCAAACAAGCTCAATGGATTTGTTATTACAGATTGGAAATCCATATCTTCAAATCCATCAATCCAAATGTAGCCTTAGAGATTTCTGCTTGGGATAATTACAAAAATTACCAATGATGTTTAGCTTAATTACAAAAAAATCTAGTTATCTTCAAAATTACAAATAACCCCCTACAATAGGTGCATTTTGTAAAATATAAGCATATTTGTAATTTTAAATGATAACTGAATCTCAGGAGTAATATTTGTAACTATCCTTTTCTGTATTTATGGACTAAGTTCATCAAACTATGCATGGGACAGTGACATGGAGAAACTAGTGGAAAATGTTCCAGGGATGGAAGGAGTTCTTAGGTTACGTGATCTACCGAGTTTTTGTCGTGTGGAGGATGTTTCAAATCCTCAACTCCAACACGTTGTGTCCGAGACTCATCGTGCCACTAATGCATACGGCCTAATCCTCAACACCTTCGAAGACCTGGAAGAATCAGCGTTAGCACATATTCGTGCCAATATCCCCAAACTCTACGTCATTGGGCCGTTGCACGGGTACCTGAGACCTCTACAAGGTTCTAAGTCTCTTAGTGAGGAAGATAGAAAGTGCATTGAATGGCTGGATGATCAGCCTCTGAGATCTGTTGTCTTTGTGAGCTTTGGGAACATGACAGTTCTAAACATACACCAGTTGATGGAGTTCTGGCATGGTCTGTTGAATAGCGGTAAGCCCTTCTTGTGGGTCATATCGGGTAACTTGACCACCGGAAAATGTCATTTTCCGGCAGACGGAAGTGTGAAAAAGGGAAAAGTGGTGGATTGGGCCCCACAAGAGGAAATTCTATCCCACCCTGCAACGGGCGGGTTTCTGACGCACTGCGGATGGAATTCGACGCTCGAGAGTGTGTGCGAAGGGGTACCGATGATTTGCTGGCCGTTTTACGCCGATCAACAAGTGAATAGTAGGCTTGTGGAGGAGGTTTGGAGAGTTGGGGTGGACATGAAGGATATTTGTGATAGAAGAATGGTGGAGAAAATGGTGAGGGAATTGATGGAGGTGAGGAGGGAAGAGTTTGTGAAATCTGCACAGGAAATGGCAAGATTGGCAAGAAAATCAGTGAGTGAAGGAGGGGCATCATCTGTTAGTTTGGATAGCTTGGTTAGAGATATCAAAGTCATGAGCCATGGGAAGTCTACTTAGTCAAAATGCATTTTAGCGGGGTAAACTTTAATAAGTTATTTTTGCTTCACAAATCACTAGTGTTATAGAAGATATTAGCTATGTATTCTTCATAACTATTTGGAGTGAAGAAAATCAATAATTCCGTAGGAGAAAAAAAGAAGGGGGTGAAACCAATGGAATAGAGTTTTGTCTCTATAATACAATTATAAACGATTTTGTTGGGTTAATTACAAACAATATACTTGAAGTTCAGTCTAATTACCAAAAAAAACTCAATTATCATTCAAAATTACATATACCCCGTGATATTTGCCTTTATTTTACAGATGTCACTTTTAATATGAGGGTATTCATTAATCACATACAAACCTCAATGGATATTTGAAGTTTTTTTCCATTTTTTTTGTAATTAAACTAAAGCTCAAGAGTAGTTTTCGTAATTTACCCGAATTTTATATATAAGTAAGGGATAATTACAAAAACACCCCTGAAATTTGGGTTAATTACAAAAAAATCCAGAGATGTTTCAACATTACAAAAAACCCCATCATGTTTGATTATTTGTTAAATTTAAGGGGGCAACTATAGTATTTGTATAAATATCAGGGGGTTTTTTATATGTTTTTTTGCTTATGAAGGGGAAAATGTAAGACGGAATCAAACTTCAAGGTATTTGTTTTGTAATTTTCAAAAATCTCTGGGTTTTTTTGTAATTAGCCCAAACCTCAGGGGTGTTTTTGTAATTATCCCTATAAATAATTACATAATCATTGAACAGAATACAAATAAAGTGTTGGTTTGAGGGGATGGAGGAAGACAAGATTGTCACACACACACACACACATTGATGTCACAGATTCCCTGTACATCAGTGGTGCATTTGACTCGTCGTAACTTTACAAAGAATGAGACGATACACGTACAGATCTACAATAAGGGTTGATCTCAAACAAGAACCATAACAACTTCAGGAGAAAAATTCGCAGATCAAATAAACTCAAACCTCATAAGCAGCTTCACAGACTTGTACTTCTCCCCCTTGTGAGAATGAAGTGGAACTGATCGAATACCTTTTCTCAGCTCCGATACTGGCAGGCATGTTTGTCCCCCAAAGTCGTCCTTTTCGGACATATCATACTCATGAACTTCAATCCGAAGCAGCGCCAGTTCAGGAACCGTTAATGGGAACTCAAAAACCTCATCCCAATTTGGTATCCAATTATCTTCAAGGGTCTTCGTTTTCTTCATTACAACGTCAGCTGGCACTCCAGCAATTCCCACCTGTAGATAGATAAAGCCACTCAGTATCCGATGATTCAATTTACTCTAAGCAAGTCACGTAAATCAACTAGCTGAAAAAGGTCGTAGAATAATCTTTTGGGTAAACTACAAAAACTACCCTTGAGGTTTAGGTTAATTATGAAAAACTCCAGTTATCTTTCAAAATTACAAAGACACCCTTAAAGTATTAAAAGAACCTCTTGAGGGTGTAATTTGTAAAACATAAATAAATCTCAAAGGGGTATTCGTAATTGTGAAATATAGTAGGGTTTTTCTGAAATTAGAGTAAATCTCAAAGGTATTCTTCGTTATTAACCCTAACCTTATACTAAATAAATTCAAGATAGCCTTCACATAAAGCCAAAGTTTATATCTGACTTTCTCCCATTACTTGTTTTAGACCTCAAAACTGCTAAGTCTTCACAGTACCCACTAGAGTGGCATAGCATAAATTGACGATAATAGGATAGCCACGACAATTTGAGAGTCAAACTGTAATATCAAACTACAAGCAGATGAAAATCAAAGTATTGCTGGCAATATCTACTCACCCTAGCATAAAAATCTGGAGGAGAATAAGTATCAAAGTGTGTATGACGAAAGTCATAATACCATCCTTCACCCATATATACAGTCACCTGCAGAAAGGATGTACGAATGAAATGAAGATCAAAAAAACTACACAAAGCTTAAGTTGATAAAGAAATAATGATAGGGTCAGAAAAAAAGCAATGACAAAAGATTAAGAAAACTTTCAGCCTACCCTCAAAGTAGTTTTGACAGGTAAAGTAAATTTAGGATCAAAGACCTCGCCACCAGACTTTAACAAAAGATCTGGTTTTTTAACGTATCCACAACCACCATTGGCCTTGAACATGCCATGCATCAACCAAAGTGATCGTCCATAGCCCTGTTGCAGGATAATAAAATTTAGTTATTACTCTCCAAGAATCTCCAACGACGCATCAAACAATGAAATCAAGTCAATTGCAATCTACCTTGAATTTTGGTAAGAAACAATTCTTTTGGTTATGAAGGAAACAAGAATATGTAATAACTTTCATATATTTTACATATATTTTGACTCATTTTTGGCAACAATCAACTGCACTAAGTGATTTTTGAGTACCATATTTATTCTACGTAAAAGAAAATTGAGCTGAAAAATAGTTTTCAGTGCTTTTACTTTACCTTTTCCATTTCCACCACTAGATCATAGATCCATGTGGAGTATAGAACAGTTCTTAGTTACGGATCTAATACTGAAAATCAGACAGCAAACTCTAAAGACTGTTGAAGTGTCTTAGCTCACAATATGACATGCTAACAAACTGTTGATGGCCTCTAACTACTTAGCTTTTGACACATTAGCACATGCATGTAAGCTGACACGAATTCATGCAAACATAAGCTACAATTTGAGTCACAATTACAGTATCGTTAACTACATCAACAACAAAATATGCTTACTTGCATATTGAAGGCAACCATTTGAGCTCCATGCATCCATCCAATTAGGGGATTGTAGTTGGATGAGTCAACACGTGTACCTTTTGGGTACACTCTCAGCAAGTTCTTCTGTGTAAACCTGAAGCAAACAAATATGAGAATGTTTAGGGTTATATATTGCATAAAACAGCCCTCGGATAGACCGAAAACATCACAGGTAAAATATTTTTACAGCAGTGAAACTGAAAATATACCTTGAAGGAAACTCAGAATGGAACTATAGCAGCGCATAAGTTCCTTGAGGGGGTAATTCCGGCATCTATGTCATGCTAATTTAATTGAGTTTTACAGGAAAAACTATAGACTTCTATGTAAAAATACTTCTTTGGCATGAGGTATGTTGTATCCGAGTCACAGGCATGCGTAATTATTTCAATTCTTCTTACATCTGAGGCTTAGGCATTTCCTTATTCCGCCTACCATAACACCTTATGTATCTCCCAACATTTCCCTTATTTTAAGATTAGCAACAGTAAAAGACACATGTTTAAAATGTATACTAGAAAATTAACAGCATCAAACATGAAAAAGGAAATTAATCATTCTCAAGACTTAATCTAGAATGCAAATAAAGTACCTCACAATATCTTTAGCATAAGTTACAACGGCCTTTTCCAGCTCTTGCTCACTCAAGCTAAGGCGTCTCACTTTATCAGGATCCACCCTAAGCCAATCCTTCATTCCGCCTTTCCCTTTTCCAGCATGAATAGCAATCAGACGCCTATATTCAGGTGCTACATTTTGCTGTGACTTAAGATCCTCTTCATCGTCTTCATCATCTTCATCACCCTCCCCATCTAAATCGGCATCCTAGAAGAGAAACTCTGGGCACTTAAGAACTACAAAAGATGAAGTGAATGTACTCAACAGTGTGTATGAAATAGTTGAACATACCTTATTTTCATCAATCCCGACCTTAAAACTTTTGATTTCTCTCCCCCAAGGTTCCTCCTTAGCCAAATCCTTTCCCTTATTTGAGTCACTCTCTTGTATTTTAACATCCTTGGCATGTAAGTACTCTTTGGGTGGCTTGGTTGATATAATAACTCTTTTCTTTAGAGATTCTGGAGATGGAAACTCACACAAGCATTCTGGACCAGGTGAAAAGAGCATGTCTCCAAATGTTTGAGTTATCATCTATATACAGTCAAGAGGAAAATTATTACAAAGCAATGGAAGTGCTTAATGAACCCATATGAACACATAGACATACCTCAGCTGTTTTAGCCTGAAGATCCGGAGTAAGATGATCTTCAAGTGTTATTACAACAGGATATTCAGATGCAGTAAAAGCATGTTCCTTAATAGATCTCAAACATTTGATGAGTTCAACAGGAGTGGTCAGCGTCCTACACACAAAAAATGAAGGAAAGAAAAATATTTGAGGTGGTAATGAAGCAACAAAACAGACACGTTATCTCATCTGTTAAATTGTTACAGGCATCATCATCACAATTAGAGGGACAACATCTAAAGAAGACGATTAGTTAGGCATTCATCCTTGAATTTCATACAATTCTAACCACAATAACAAAATTAATTGGGAACATCCAAAACGAATATATGTGCAATTATTAGCATACCTTCCGTGCAAAACATTAATGTTGTCTTTCGTGGAATTCGCCATATATCCAATTCAATAACTCTTACACCATTATGCAATGCCTTTATGATAGGAACATCACTACAATCACTACTTAGTTGATTCCCTGTTAGATATGAATTGTGGCCAGTGTATATGAAGTAATGAGACAGTGGAGCGTTCATATCATGGTGAACCTGAAACAGGAAAAATAATAGATAATTAGAAAATCACAATTCAATTTCCTTTTCACAACTACAGATGGTAGTTGTCAATAAGACAGAATATGCCACCTCAAATGTCAATATGATATATTCATTGCTACAACAAAAAGGTTTCATCAATCCTATTACAGAAATAAATCAGCAGCATATACACAATTTCCTAAAGTGAATTAATAAGAGCAACAACAACAACAACAAAATTAGTAATTACTTAAACTAGAGTCAAAACAATTCAACAAATCCAGAACAAAACGAAATTGAGAAAATTACCCCGAGTTTGGGATTAAGAGGCGGATTACCATCCCCAAACAAGTACTTAAAAAAGCCCTCGAGATAAAGCCCCCGCTTATGAAATATATTGAGATGCTTCAGCTCATGGAGACTGTCCATCACAGCCTGCGCATCCTCCAGCGTGGTATTCTCCTCTCTCTGCACCTCCACCAGAAACCGCCGCATCTGATCCACGCTCATCACACCGTTCTCCGAATACTCATCGAAGATGGCCTTGATGTCCGCCGGCGCCTCAGCGGCCGCCATCCGGAACCTCCGCCGGAAGCAGAAGCACACTCTGTAGGTCTGCTTGGACATTGGGTCGGATTTGAACAGTACTTCAACAACAGTGAGATTGAAATTATAGTTGATTTTGCTTGCGAAAAAGGGAAGGAATAATCGGGAATTATCCAAATTTGACTTGAGTTGGGTGATGCATTAATTGTGGATTGAGTTGCAAATGGAGAGGATTCAGTTTGGACTTTGGAGGATGGAAAATGTAGTAGAAATTGTCGGCGGTGGCCGCCGCGGATTGGGAGCAGAAATGTTTGCTGTCACGGCGTCAGGATAATGGTCCGGCTCAAATAATATAGGTACTTCCGCGGCATGTCGCATGTGGTTGGTTTGCTCAACCAGTTTATTTTATTATATTTCTATTAATAATACTAAATAATTTAGGTTTTTTAAAGCATTGGATAATATTAGTAATAAATGATGTATCCCCTCGAAAAAAAGAAGTAATAAAGCATTTATCAAAAATCAAAGTCAATTTAACTCAAAAAGAAAAAATAAAATCAATACTCTCTTTTTCTTCTCTCAACCCTAACCGATTTTCTCCTCCATCTTCATTATATTTTTCTTTTCCCAACCTCCTATCAAAGCTATGGAAAGTATTTTGTACTTGTTTTGTCTAGCACATTCGTTGGGATTTTCATCAGTTAGATCTATTTGGATTTTACTAAAATAATTGGTATAGATGTATGATCCTGTAGGCTTGCAACTTTTTTTTTTACTCGATATTGTAATCAATTGTAAGTTTCTTTTGATGAATTAATGAAATTTATTTTGATTCTAAAAAAAAAGAAAACTCAAATCAGGTTTGGATAACATTAAAATTATGAAAAGGGTAATATTGTTTTTATTTTGAATTTTTTTTAGATTTTTTTTAAATGAAAAGGGTAATATCTACTATGATAAGTTACTTTTTAAAGATTTTAAACCACTTATTATGCTTCCTAAAAAGAACACTTATTATGCAAGCAGAACCCGACTTTTGGTTTATTACCGTTACACTCTTTACCGACATTCTTGTTTGAAAATTTATAGGAACAATACTAGTGTTGGAAAACAAAATTAATTCTTCTAAAAAAAATTTAATTGATTCAAAAAAATTAATTATTCGATATTTAACTCAATATTGACATTTCTTACAAATAAAAAAAAACTCAAATATTGACATTTAGTTTTTAATCGATTTGTTAGTTTAGATTAATCGATTCATTAAATTAAATAACAAATCTTATCCGTTGGATATAAAACTTGTTTCGTGTTGTATCCGAATAGTAAAAAAAAAAAAATAAAATAAAATAAAATAAACTACAACAAAGATCTTTGAGCTCCTCAACACAAACCCTATCTCAGTTTGTCCACGAGTAGGTGAACCGATTTAATTTAAAACTTATTCAACTAATAATAAAGTATTTCTCAAACTCAAACATAATTTGATAAATATTCAAACAAATTTGAACATTAATATATTCAATTATAACAAGACGATGATATATATCATATATATTAAAGACAAAATTAAATTCGGTTTTTCCTTTTCTTTAAATGTCATTTTCCGATTCATTAAATTAAATAACAAATCTTATTGTTTTATAAAACTTGTTTCGTGTTGTATCCAGAATAGTAAAAAAAAAGAAATAAAATAAAATAAACTACTTGAGCTCGACTCACGCCCCGATTTAATTTAAAACTTATTCAACTAATAATAAAGTACTCAAACTCAAACATAATTTCGATAAATATTCAAACAAATTTGAACATTAATATATTCAATTATATCGTGATATATACATATATATTAAAGGGCAAAATTAAACCTTTTCTTTAATGTCATTTTCCTCAAAGAACATTGTTTTAAAAACCGGGTCAAAATTGGTCAAAACAGTGATTGGCCTGGTTATACCTCAAAAACGTCATTGTCAAAACCGACCAAAACGGTAAAACCCACAAAACCCCTTGAACCGCCAAAATCGTTTTTTAATTTATTTTTATTCTTTTTAATTTTTTAAATAATTTTAGAGTTTAAAATTTTGTGTTTGCTACATTTATATAATTATTTGAATTTTGAGCTACATAAGATATTATTTTAGTTATTTTTTATATAGTTTTATAGTAATTGACATATTAATATATTATTATGGACAATATAACAGGAAATTTTATTCTTTTTTATTAAATCAGTTGGATCGGTGGTTGAACCGGTCCGACCGGTTAAACTGTGAACCGGTATCATGGCCGGTTTGCTCATCGGTCTGGTTTTTAAAACATTGCTCAACAGTACTCTTGTTCTTGAGGGAGAGTTATAAGATTTTCAAAAATACAACTTTGCAAACAAGGGATGAATGCAATTATCCTGTTATTTAAAAGAGAACACTTTATTTATATTTAAAGTTATGAGAAAACACTAATTCTTGACCACTTTGAAAATTAACAAAGAACTAGCTAGACCACTTTCAAAGTAAAGAATGAATCTACTAAAGTAATCGATTCCAAGTTTAATAAATACAATTATTCTTGTTCTTTTTGCTTTTTATTTGCTTAAACTTAAATATGTCCAATGAAAAAATTGCAGGTCCATGGATATATAGTGACAGAGAAATTCATGTGCACAGAGTGAAATGTTGTATCATTTAATGCAACATGCAGTGGAATAATGTTTAACTCGATATAAATTTTATTTACAAGTTAAATAACTAGTAGGCATGTCAACATGATAAAAATAAACAAAACAAATTAAAAACTCCCTCAATGACACTAGTACAAAATTGGCCATTTGTGTCGGTTGTAAACGGCAATACGCATCGGTTTCTGAACCGACATGCACGGGGGCGACACTAATACTCCGAGTTTTTGGTGTCGGTTGTAACCGATGCGTATTGTTTATAATAAGTGTCGGTTTCTCAAAAACAATCGACACCTTTAGCAGACAATAGGCATCGGTCTTTCAGTTACAACCGACGCCTATTACCATTTTTTAAATATAATTTATAGTAATGTTTTACCCTTCCATGCGCAATATGTGAACTGAATATACACAGACAATCCAACATGCCATAAACAAAAACAGTATAAAACAATTCAACAAAATAACACGTTTTCAAACACTATCCAAAAATGTCAAAAACATAAAGAAAACTCATTCAGTTTCAATCCGGCTTAATCAAAATCCAACCCACATATGAAAGGATTAACTTTAAACCATTGATGTACGTCGTCCCTCCTCAACGCCATCAACTACACTGCACGTCGTCCCTCCTCAACGCCATTAACTACAAGAACCACAAACAACATAAAACAATCCAAAAAGTTATAATTAAAGAAGAAGAAAGATATAACTATAACCATTTATAGAAATAATTTTTAATGAAAACACCAACAAATCAATAACTTACACACAATCTTCAATAAAATATCGCGCCCATATTCGCTAATCTCGTCAATTTGCTCTTGTATATACGGTTCATTTCCAACAATACATCGCTGGCTATAGATAATTGAACTAAGTGAGACACCATCTGAACCATATGCTCTTACATGAACATGAACATCATAGTGATAGAATAGATGATTAGATAAAATTCCAAGCGAAGCTCATCATTGACAATCTTGGAAACTTTAATGGGGAGAGTAATATTTTGTCCATTTTCTTTATTAAAAAAAGTGGCCTTTAATGAGCTGAAAATAACTAACCTATTCCATTGAGGAATCAAAATGGTAGCGTAAATGGTGCGAGATAACATGCTTATGTGTGCCCAAATGGTATGCCAGAGCATAGGCTTGAAAACCAGAATACACAAACCCAATAACATTTACAACTAAAAAATATCTGCAGACACAAGAATGGTATGCATATGTTATAAGGATTATAAAATGCAACATAAATTGGAATTATTGATCAGGAGTGATAATCTAAACACAAACACTTCACGAAAAAAGACAGGAATTATATCAGCAGCCATAATAGAATACGAAATCAAACACACCATCACCACCACCTACAACAACAATGAAAAGGGAAAAGAAAAGAAAAACAGGGGGTTTGTCTAAATTTTTCGACATCATCATCATTTTTCTCGCATTAGCTGAATCAAGCAAGAATTTAGTTGTCAGTTAGTGCTCCATATATACGATAATTAGCGATTTCTCTCTCTCTCTAAAATCTCAATGAATTAAGATACTCTTTTCTGAGGGATATATGTACTTACGAGTATCCTCAAAATATTGACAGCCAAAACAATACATCGCTGGCTAACTAGCCAAAGATCATCTTGGTAACGGCCAAAAATTCCAAGTAGGATCAAGCGAACTACTACAAAAGTAGCCTAGAAATAGCAAGAACTGGACAAAACAGAAGAACAGGGGTTGAAGCAAAAATAACTGATGAATCAGGCTATAAGGCAGTTAAGAAAACAGAGATCCCATAGCCCAATTCATTAGTCACAACAGACACCAAACAGACCCCAAACAAAAGCAAAACAAACTCCACTAGATTAATAAAATCTTTAGAGTAAGAAAACAAAAGAAACTAACAGCAGCAGCAGCAGACAACAGCAACAATCAGCCCAACCACTCATCAACCTGCTACTACTTATTCCGTGAATACTTCAGTGTGTCAACATTTCAATCATACATCTCATTATCTTATAAAAACACGCATAAATCTAATCATAAATTACTAGATGGTAGAAGTGATATATTCATTGAGATGAAAACCTTATTGAAACATATACATAAAAATCGTCATAAAAATCATCAATAAACCACACTATTTAATTGACAAAACAGATAGCATAAATCACGAGCTACAAAAATATAAGAATGTATGCTATTTCTTTTCAATTTCGCGAATAACAATGAAAAATTAGGAAGAATCCGGTCATATCACAAAACCTAAAAGGATACTTTCTGAATTGTGTGCTTGAGCAAAATATTCATTTATCCCACTAATTCAACTTAATTTGGATGAAAAAGAAATTATCAATCTTAGATCTCATTAACTAATCAAAACGTACACAAACTCGATCAAGAGTTACAAGAAAGAAAAAACCACATTCATTCAAGCTGATTAACTCTTAAAATCATTTAAATATCTCACGTTTGTCTCCAGAATGTCATAACTCATAAAACCACGTTAATTATCTAACAATATAATGCACCGCACAAATTAAACACTGTTTATTTTCAATTGCTTCAATTTTGGTGACATCACCAAACATACAAACACACAGTCAGTTTCTCGCGAGAAAATTCAAAAAACTGCGGAGAATCGTAGTCAGCAAACCTGAAACAGACGAGAAGGTGTGGGGGCGAGTGCGGACGTCGAAGACGAACGGTTTCTGACACCAGGGGATCCTTAAATGGGCGCCTTCACCAGTAGTGCCACTAAGGACGCCGCGAAATTGGTCGATGAGAACGGCGCGGTGGCCGGCATCGATGGTATACAACGAGTTGGCGCCGATTATCGAGGCAACAGTGAGCACGGAGGCCGTCTTAACTCATCGGCGGATGAATTGACCGGCCAAATTGCCTTTGCTAAGAGCCATAACTGGGGGCGCCCGGCTGCTGTTAGGTGAAATGAAATGGGGGAGTTGGGGCTAGCAGCTGGGTGAATTTAGCTTATTAAATTAATTAGAAAATAAAAATCTTTAAGTGTCGGTTCTTAATAATAAACCGACACTTAAAGTTGCATTTACGCATCGGTCCTTGTTGACAAACCCACACGTAAAGTTTTTAATTTAATTAAAAAAAATAAAAAAGTTTATATTCAACGGTTTCTCATCAACAACCGATTCCTAAAGACTTTGCTTTATTTTCAAAACTGCCACCGGCCCACTTTAGGCATCATTTTACATAGAAACCGACACGTATTTGGAGATTTTTATAGCATTTTTTGTAGTAATGTGAGTAGATATATATCTCTCTAGATGCTCGATTCATCCAAAGTCCAAACACACCTATGATTTACTCTCCTGCTCAAAAAAACAAAACACTACAGACGATAATCTAATACAACTCCATGTTAATGAAGATGTTGTTTCTCAGAATATTGGAGCACAAAAGCACTACGGTATGATGAGAATCTCAGACTTGCTTTCTTGAATAAGCGTTCAGCTAGGAAACATATATATTTCTGTGAGGATGACTTACCCATACCGACTACGTATTGGATATGATACTCCATGAATATTCATCTATATGTACCCATAAAATATCTAATTGAAGAAAAAATACGACCTAGACATCCCAACTTGAAAGAAACGATGTAATATGCATTTAAATCCTTATAGATCCAATGAAGTATGGAAAGTGAAAATTTAAGGAGATCAACAAACTTGATATACCTAATATTATATTTACCCTATTGCTCTTGTCACACACCCAAGAGAGGACCAATGGCCAAGGAGGCTCGACCGAACGAGGCGCCTAAAGCTCGACAAAGCCTGACAAGAACCCTTTTCCCATCCCAACGATTCACGGCTCGAGGCAACTCGACCCACAGCGAGGTGAGCCCAAAATCGAGGCCTCAAAGATTCTGACACACGTCCTCCCTAATGCAAGGGCTCACGGAACGAGGCGTCACGACCCATTGCAAGGTGAACCCAGACTCGAGGGCTTGAAAGACCGACACGTGGATATCTTTCTTGACCTGACCGTAATTTCAAGGAGATGTTGACACGTGGAGTCCGTACGGCCTATCAAGACCAAAATCTATAAATACCACACTTTGGACTAAAATCAGGTATCTCATAATTACGTTACCATCTCGCTCTTCAGTTCATTTGTGACTAACCCATTGTCTCGACTTAAGCATCGGAGGGTCTTAGGCGGGAACCCTCTCGGCTAGCATAACGTTTGTAACGTTATACGTCCCTCGAACAAAGTACTAAGGCTCGAAGTGAACCATCCCGACCAAGTACACATCGATTATTAATACCCAAATCGATCGGCGCCATCTGTGGGAAATAGGTTTAACTGAATATGGACAAGACACCAGTGAAAGAAAAAGGAATACCACCTCGTGGATTGAACATAGAAGAAACACCAATAAGGACGAAAGAGACCACGCCTCGGGGAGCATCCCCATTACTGTAAATCCAGAAGCAAGGCCAGAAGGAAGCTGAGGATCCAATGATCAATATACGATCAAGTGACTTAGAAAAATTGATAGAAAGAAGGATGGACGAAAGAGTAAGGAAGGGAAAAGCACCTATGATTTCCCCTCCAAGGGAGTTACCTAGGGCAAATGAGGCCGAGATCGGTGATGAGGACAGGAGGCTGGAGGATGTCGAAGAAGTGGCTAGTCGTTTGGCACCGTGGGCGAAGCCACCTATAGCGAACCATGGCGAGCTTCCAAAAGCAACAGACATTAATGAGCTCAGAACCAGATCGAGCAAGCTACTCGGAAGCTGGACAATCTGAGATGAAGGGGAGCCGTAACATCCGCTCTGCAAAAGAGATGATCCCCTTTCGCTCCAGAAAACCTAGCAGAAGTAGTCACCACAAGTTTCAAGTTACCCGATTTGTTAGATAAATGTTTTTATCGGGATTTTGATGATTATGTTTAAATGATTTTTATACCAAAACTATGTTTATGTATGTTGTCCAAAATACTCCTAACTGATTTAAAATATTTTTACTAATTTTTGGAGTATTTCTTAGAGTTTATTATTCGATAAAAAATTGGACAACATATTTAATGTTTTTGAGTTAATTGGTTTTTACACCAAAACAATGTTTATAAATGTTGTCCAAATACTCCTAATTGATTTAAAATATTTTTACTAATTTTTGGAATATTTCTTGAAGTTTATTTTTGAAAACAATCGGACAACATTTCAAGGTGTAGGTCGACCGGTCGAGCAAAACGTCGACCGGTACCTGAGAAAAGAAAACTTGAAACAAAACGTACAGACTTGAAAAACTGAAAGCAGGGGAGGGGACCGGTCGGGGAGGGCCGACCGTCGCACCCTGGGCGGCGGTCGACCCCCGCAACCTGTACCTAGATAGTAATATTTTCTTCCAACGTTTCAAAATTTTCTATAGGGTGACCGGTCGCCCTGTGTGTTTTTTTTGAGAAAAATTTCAACCGTTGCAATCCTTATCGCAAGATTTACTTTTCATTTTTGTACAATATTTCTACATCTTGTGATCCTCTTTTTGTAGACAAAAATAAAGAAGGAGCCTATGTTGGGAGCCTATGTTGGTGAAGACTCTCCTATAAATAGAGGATGAATTGAAGACACAAGATATAACACATACAAGCAAATACACAACAAGAAATCTGCAAATTCTCCAAGCCTTCATTTTTATACTCTTGTTGTAATAGCCTAGTTCTTGCACTTGCACAATCTTGAGGTCTAGGCATTTCATTCTTGATTACACTTGCACTCAAACTTTGTATACTTCATTTATTGAGTTGTAATCTTGAATTTTTCTATCATCCAAAACAAGATATCCTTGTTAGTGTTCTTGTGGTAAGAACACACTTGGGTGATCTTAGGTGTTGAAGAGTGTGGTACTCTTCATAGGTGTTGAAGGAAGATTGTGGTAATCTGCTTGAAGGTGTTGTAAGAAGATTGTGGTAATCTTCAAAGGTGGTGTTGTAACAATTGTGGTAATTGTTAATAAAATCTTTTTTTCTTTTTGAAATCCACTTCGGATATACCGGGGTGGTAGAGCACGTAGTCCCTAGGTGGGGTGAAGCTCTATAAATCATCGAGTGTTGTTTAATTTCCGCATTTACTTTCTTGTCAATTACTTAATCATTCGAAAAAGAGGGCGATTTGCGAAAAATCGGCATAATCTATTCACCCCCCTCTAGATTATCGTAGTCACTTGGACTAACAAGTGGTATCAGAGCCAAACTCTTTGGCTAGCTCGTTCCGAGTAAAGAGGAAAGATCCATGGCTACGGACGAAAGCTACCTCACCACCGGCGCCTCCAACAACTACGCATTTTGGAAAGACCGTATGGAGTGCTTTCTACAAGGGTGCGGATTTGATATTTGGAATGTGGTCATTGAAGGAGTTGCTCAACCAACAAAAAAATTGGAGGATGACACCACGACTCCCAAACCGTTCAAGGAGTTCGATGAAAATGACAAGAAGGCATTCTCTCTAAACGGTAAGGCTTTAAATATTTTGCATTGCTCTCTTACCGCCACCGAGTATAATCGTATAAGAGGCATAAGGTCGGCACATGAAGTTTGGGAAAAATTAGAAACCATCTATGAGGGCACAAAGAAAGTGAAGCAAGCAAGAAAAACAATGCTTGTGAAAGACTTTGAAAATTTTAATATGCATGATGGTGAAAGCATATCAAAAATGGTGGAAAGGCTTGACAACATTGTCAATCCTCTTGTGGCTCTTGGAAAGGTCATCTCCGAAGAAGACAAGGTGACCAAGGTATTGAACGCCCTTCCCGGCTCATGGTTCGAAAAGGTGACGGCAATCACGGAAGCTCAAAATCTTGAGACACTCAAGTTTGATGAGCTCATTGGGAACCTCCTTGTTTGATACATGTTTTTATCTTAATTTTGATGATTTTATTTTTACACCAAAACAATGTTTTTAATTGTTGTCCAAATACTCCCAAATGATTTCAAATGGTTTCAATATTTTTAGGAGTATTTCTTCAAGTTTTATTTCAGATAAAATTGGACAACACTTTTAAATGATTTTATGTTTACAAGTTTTACTTCAAAACAAGGTTCTAAATGTTGTCTAAATACCCCGATTGGTTTGAAATATTTTTACTAAATTTTTGGAGTATTTCTTGAGTTTTATTTTCGACAAATATTGGACAACATTTTGTCTCGAGGTCAACGGTCGCCGTATAGGGCAACCCATACACGAAGATGGATTTTGAAACAAAAATGAGACGGACTTAAAATTGGTTAGGTCGCCGTCGACCAGGGTCGTTCGTGACGTCGGGTCGCGTGGTCCCTGGCGACCGGACTCGAACGTGTGAAATTGAAAAGAACTCCCCTGTCTTGATTTTTGGTCATGGTCGGCCGGTTGGGGTGGACGTCGTCGGTCGAGGTACACACGTCGACCGGTCGCTCTATGTTATTTTGCAATATATTTTTCAAACGTCGATTTGCGTGCGACCGGTCGCATCTATCTTTTGACAACAAATTTCTCGATCGTTTGATAGCAAACAAACTTTCCTTAAATTGTGGGATTGATATCTAACACTATATTCTTGATTTTAATTGTATTTTTTGTAGATTTTCAATCCCCAAGAGGAGCCTATGCTTGATCAACCATCTCCTATAAATAGAGGAAGTTTTGGAGCAACCAATACAACCATTGAGATACAATACAACAAGATACACTTCAAGCAAACACTTGTTCTTCATTGTTATTATTCTTGTTGTAATTTTGCCTAGTTTATCACTTTCACATCCTTGAGGTCTAGGCTTATTTTTTGATTACACTTGCACTCATATTTGTAATATTCTTTATCGAGTTGTAATCTTGATTTTGGGTTATCATTCAACACAAGATATCCTTGTGAGTGTTCTTGTGGTAAGAACACACTTGGGTGATCTAGGTGTTAGGTGTAAGAAGATTGTGGTAATCTTCTTGTTGAGGTGTTGAAGAATTTGGTATTCTTCAAGGTTGAAGATTGTGGTAATCTTCACAAGGTGCCGTTGGAGATTGTGGTAATCTTCAAGAGAGATTGTGGTAATCTCAAAGGTAGTGTTGAAGAAGAGTGTGGTGCTCTTCAAGGTGTTGTAAGTTGGTGTTGTATTAATTTTGGTAATTAATAAAACCTTTTTTCTTTTTGAAATCCATCCCGGATATACTGGGGTGGTAGTAGATTAGGCCCTATGTGGGTTGAACTACTATAAATCGACGTGTGCTATTTACATTCCGCACCTTTGTTATTATCTTTGAGCATTCGATTCGAAAAATAGGGCGTAATCGAAAAGATGGAGATAATCTATTCACCCCCCTCTATATTATCGTAGCCGCTTGGACTTACAAGTGGTATCAAAGCCAAACTCTTTGGCAAGCTCGTTTCACATCGCGAGTGAAGAGGAACAATCGTCGGCTACGAACGAAGCTCATCTTACCCGGCACCTCCACCACCAAGCCACCTCTATTTGATTCCAAAAATTATATATTTTGGAAAGAAAAAATGGAATGTTATTTACAAGGTTGCGGGTTCGATATTTGGAACATCGTCATAAATGGAGAATCCATTCCGATGAAAGACACACCACACACCTCCAAAGGCTTCAAAGAGCTCAATGATGAAGAGAAGAAAATCATCTCCTTAAACGGTAAAGCTCTCAATATTTTGTATTGTTCATTTACTAATTTGGAATATGAACATATTGTAGGAATTCGATCGGCACATGAAGTATGACAAAAATTAGAAGCCATCTATGGAGTATTTGCAAATGAAAGGAGTCAAACAAAAGCATCTACTTCTTAAAGGGATGCATTGTCAAATCTAAGGAACAAGCCTCTTACAACTTCCAACTATGAGGAAGTTGAATATTGTCTTATGGGCATCGAAGAAGAAAACGAGGTATGTCTTAAACCCTCTACTTCTTATGATATTGTTATTCAAAATGATTATAGTGATTTGCTAAATGATTTTGATGATCTTCAAAATGAATTCCAAAATTTACTTGTTAAGTACAAAAATTTGAAAAAGGAATTCAATGTTTTGAAAAATGAAAAGGATAGTTTATTTACTTCCTATGAATCACTATCATGTGCTCACACCACCACACTTGACAAGGTTAGAAACCTTGAAAAACAAAATAGTACTCTTGTTGAGGATATTAATTGCATGAAAAAGGATTTATCTAAATCCAACTTGAGTACCGATGAAATTGTTGATTGTTGTGATAATTCGAAACTAGAACTTGATCATAAGCTTAATGTTGTCAATCATATGAAAAAGAATCAAGTCTCTAAGCATGTTGGTCATTATGCTCCTAGAATTATTACTTGTTTTTATTGCGGTAAAAAGGGTCATACGGTAAATACTTGTCGGGCTAGAAATAACTCTAATTATTGTTGGAGACCTAAAAGTCTCAAAGCTAATCCTAAAGGACCCAAGCACTTGAGGTTACCACAAAATAATGTTTTATTAGGTACCCGGCGAAATAATAATCGGAGAAAATTCATACCGCCAAAAAGACATCAAATGACCAATTCATTTGATCAAATGAGAAAATATTTTCAACAAAACCAATTTCCAAGAAGAGGATATAATCAAAAATGGAAAGAACACGATCCTTGGAAATGACAAAGACATCATCAACAAGATGATTTTCAAAGAAGAAGAGACTATCAACAATGGGTAGGACAAAAATCTAGGAAATGGAGTAATCAAAGAAGCCATCATCAACAAAGTGACTTCTCAAAGGGAAGATATCATCAACAATGGGAACGGCACAACCCATGGAAATGGCGTAATTGGTAAACCGTATCTCCCCATTTAAATATGCATTTTATTTTGTTAGTATGCATGTTTTTATTGCAAATGAGTTTTCATTTTTTAAAAATTTAGGTCTTCAATATATTTGTGAGTTTCAATTTTTTTTTAAAAAAGAAGACCTTGCATGATGTTTCTAAAACTCTTGTGCATTTAATTAGACTTATGTGGTTTATTATCTCTTATGTATTTTTATAGCATAAGCTTTTTTCTTGATATCTCCTATTACTTGCCTACATTTATGCTATTGTGCAAATTTTGTTTAAGAATTGTGTAGAATATATATCTCATATTCATTGGCTATTTCGTCATCAAGTTTCTTAAACTATCGAGGTATGTTCACTCGTATTTCTCTTAGAACTCGATATTATGCTTATGCACTTAAAGTTTGTGATAGATCAAATCCAAATCTTGTTACCTCAAAATATGATGGATGTAAAGCCTCATAGCATCGAAGAAACGAGGTGTTCTATATCTTTCAAGATATTTCATTTCAACCCCTTAAATGCCCCTAAATGATTTTGCAAATTTTTCTTAATAGGGCACTACTCGTTAAGTCTCGATTTTCTCGAATATATGTTTTTTAAAAACCGTATTTGTTGGACTTGGTCCAAAATTATCTTTTGCAAAGTTTTAAAAACTTTTGGGGTGAAAAATCGAATTTTTGAAAAACCTGGAGAATGAAAAATTGCATTGGGGCGGTCAAGGCACGACCGGCTTCGCCACGCCACGTCGGCCGTCGCACCCCTCGACCGATCGCCGCCAGGGCAATTTTTCAAGTTAAAATCGGTCTGTTTCTTCATTTTCAAAACAGAAACAAAAACCCCTAACCTCGAACAAGTTAAACGATATTTCCCCCTTTTTTATAAAACCTTCAATTCTTCATCAATCTTTTCGATTCTTGTTGCTAATCTTCTTATTTTTGCAAGAATCTTACATATATGGCTTCTCCAAGAAATTCCACCGATCAAAATCCCACTTCCAAGAGAAGAAAGGGCGGAGAGGGTTCTTCGAGAACAAAAGGATATTCGAGCTGCACAAAGGAACGTGGCTCAAGAACGTGATGACATTCAAAATCCCATACTCTCTCGGGCCCAAATTGCCGAGCTCCGCGGAACAATTTCGCTCAAAAATTGCCGTTGGGCGAAAAGTAAGAAATCTTTTATATCTTTAGCTCCCCATTCGAATAATGTTCTAAATTTCATCAATAAATATGCGGAGTGGTACTATGAAGATTTGGGAATGGGTGGAAAGTCGATTGCTCGGACTAAAATTTGTCATTTTAATTCATTTACTAATGAATATCCTACTATTAGAGGATTCTTTGAGGAGCAAGGTTGGATGTTTTTATGGGAGCATGCATATGTTTTGTATGATGATGATATTATCCAACATTTTTATGCAAATATGTGGGTGCAATATGATGATGATGATAGAAAGCCTAAACAATTGAGAAAACACAAAAGACACATCTAAGCAAAGTACGGTGGTCTTTTCAATATGTTGTAAATTTGCCGTGGTTTATCACTTGCGGTAAATTCGTTTGTAAAAGGTCATCAATTTAGGTGGACACCTAATGAAATTTGTTGTAGGTAAAATTGTTTTTCTACATGTTAGAGAAGGTGGTTGGGACTTTTTCTCTTGTGCTATTTGGAATGATGATATGTTGGGGGTGTCTATGAGAGAAGTTAAGACCTATTTGGGCGTATGGCCAAAGTATTCATTGTTGGCGATGACACTTGAGCACCGAATTTTATCGTTATTGTCGCCATTTGTATTTGTGGAAAAGCGTTAAAATGCCTAGCAACATGGACTATTTTTGACTTATAAGATTGCTAGAAGGAACCGCTTAACTTTGGCGCCATTCTTATTCAATGTCTAATTGAGTCTATCACTCAAGGAAATAAGAAGTTTGTTATGGGCAATTGATTTGTAAACTTCTTATACAATTGGGACTACCTTCGTTGGAATGTAATTCGGAGGTATTTCAAAATGACTTTGACATTGATAATATCTCCCAAATGGTCACTATGCGCAAAAATATGGACATCCACCAACTAAGATGGCTAGAGGAAGAGGCCAAGATTCCCCGGATCCAAACGACTTCTTTGATGATGCCGAGGCCGCGAGATTGGCGGAAGGAAGGCGTAACAGAGCAATCCGGAGTGTAATACCGGTGCTCAACCTTCTAGGAGGTACACCCAAGCCGAATTTGATGATTTACGATCTTTTCATGAAGCTAGGTATGAGGCTTTGGAGCAAAAGACCTCAAAAATGCAAAAATCAATCGGCAAGTTGAAGAAATTCATCAAAGATTTTATTCCCGGAACTTGCTTCTCTTCGGAAGAGGATTGATGTCCCCACCCCTTTACTATTCTAGCATTTTCTTTCTTGTCCATATTGTTTTGTATTTCTTTTGACTTTCTTGTAAAACTCTTTCGTACTAATGAGATTTGCTTGTTTTCTTGAAAGGGTTAAAATAGCAAGTTGATAATGACTTGTGGATGATCATGGAGTATTTGATGGTAAATATACTCTAGGTTGGCATTGGTTGATTGTTGGTATGAAGTACTTGATGGTAAAAGTGTTTCTTTTAATTTTTGCTTAAATGCATTTGACATGTCTTAATCATTTTGTTTAGATGGATTATTTGGACATTTGTAATGTCTAATATGCATTGTTTGATGTTTGACATGTATTACTTGATAGCTCTTTAATTTTTGCTTAATGGCATTCGTAATGCCTTGATCTTTTTGGCCAATATTATCTCAATTGGGTTGAATCCTTGAGTTTATGACTTTCTTGTATATCTCTTGCTATATTTTGCATATGATCTTGATGGGCTTAGCTATATTCTTGTATTGTATGATGTTTGATGTGTTTTTGTGATGAAAATTTTTGGCTTGAATCATTTACAAGGGCTATATACAACTTCTTTTAATTTTCACGCCCACAAAGTGTTCGATGAAATGTCACAATGAAAATTTCAACTTCTACATGAGTCTCTTGCTTCCAAAAGTCTTCAATACTTATTGAGATCATGTTTTGGCAAATAAACCGAGCGTATGAACTCTTAATGATACATTTCTCCCTATCTTCTTTGGTTTTTAAGCTTAAATTGCTCAATGGTTGATAAACCGTCTCTTTAGCGCACTTTGATGAATTTGTATGATGTTTTTATCATCCTAACATTCTTTTTGATGATTCCAAAGGGGGAGAAACAGGAAATTGGCTCATTAGCTCAAAGAAGCTAATAAAAGCTCGTTATAAAAGCTATAAGCTATGGCTCTTTAAAACCATAAGTTGTGAATTATATTTAGTCCAATTATTTCTTGATGGACTTTTATACATGTCTAATGATGTTTTGTTGACAGGGGGAGCTTATAAGCTCTTGAACAATATGTAAAAACTAAGCTTTTGGCTTATGGTTAATTGCTTTTATATTATTCTTGATGTGTTTGTTGATAGGGGGAGCTTGTGCTTATTATGCCTATTATTGAATATAATTACTCCCTTTCTTGGTTGCTTATGTATTTTGGAAATTTTGGTTGCTTCCAAACGGTTAGATGTTTTTACCGGAAAATTGTTTTTAAAATTGTCCTTCTAATATTTCTAAAAATTGTTTTGGTTTGTAATCATCAAAAAGGGGGAGATTGTTTGATACATGTTTTTATCTTAATTTTGATGATTTTATTTTTACACCAAAACAATGTTTTTAATTGTTGTCCAAATACTCCGAAATGATTTCAAATGGTTTCAATATTTTCAGGAGTATTTCTTCAAGTTTTATTTCAGATAAAATTGGACAACACTTTTAAATGATTTTATGTTTACAAGTTTTTACTTCAAAATAAGGTTCCTAAATGTTGTCTAAATACTCCCGATTGGTTTGAAATGTTTTTAATAAATTTTCGGAGTATTTCTTGAGTTTTATTTTCGACAAATATTGGACAACATTTCTGTCTCGAGGTCAACCGGTCGCCGTATAGGGCAACCCGTACCTGAAGATGAATTTTGAAACAAAAATGAGACGGACTTAAAATTGGTCAGGTCGACCGGTCGACCAGGCGCGGACCGTGTGGCGTCGGCCCAGTCGCACCCCCTGGCGGCCGTGACTAACGTGTGAAATTGAAACAGAACTCCCTGTCTTGATTTTTGGTCATGGTCGACCGGTTGGGGTGGACGTCGACCGGTCAAGGTACACGTCGACCGGTCGCTCTGTGTTATTTTGCAATGTATTTTCAAACGTCGATTTCTGTGCGACCGGTCGCCCTATCTTTTGACAACAAATTTCTGACCGTTTGACAGCAGACAAACTTTCCTTAAATTGTGGGATTGATTTCTAACAGCTATATTCTTGATTTTAATTGTATTGTTTTGTAGATTTTCAATCCCCAAGAGGAGCCTATGCTTGATCAACCATCTCCTATAAATAGAGGAAGTTTTGGAGCAACCAATACAACCATTGAGATACAATACAACAAGATACACTTCAAGCAAACACTTGTTCTTCATTGTTATTATTCTTGTTGTAATTTTGCCTAGTTTATCACTTTCACATCCTTGAGGTCTAGGCTTATTTCTTGATTACACTTGCACTCATATTTGTAATATTCTTTATCGAGTTGTAATCTTGATTTTGGATTATCATTCAACACAAGATATCCTTGTGAGTGTTCTTGTGGTAAGAACACACTTGGGTGATCTAGGTGTTAGGTGTAAGAAGATTGTGGTAATCTTCTTGTTGAGGTGTTGAAGAATTTGGTATTATTCAAGGTTGAAGATTGTGGTAATCTTCACAAGGTGCCGTTGGAGATTGTGGTAATCTTCAAGAGAGATTGTGGTAATCTCAAAGGTAGTGTTGAAGAAGAGTGTGGTGCTCTTCAAGGTGTTGTAAGTTGGTGTTGTATTAATTTTGGTAATTAATAAAACCTTTTTTCTTTTTGAAATCCATCCCGGATATACTGGGGTGGTAGTAGATTAGGCCCTAGGTGGGTTGAACTACTATAAATCGACGTGTGCTATTTACATTCCGCACCTTTGTTATTATCTTTGAGCATTCGGTTCGAAAAATTAGGCGTAATCGAAAAGATGGAGATAATCTATTCACCCCCTCTAGATTATCGTAGCCGCTTGGACTTACACTCCTCATTTATGAAGTATATCTCAAGGAGAGGAAAAATTCTCCACCATCCATCTCTAAACCAGGTACACAAAATATCATTAAAGGCTTAACATCTTCTTCTAATAATGTTTATTATGCTAGTGATGAGGATGATGAAGAAATGGCGGCTCTTGTTAGAAAATTTGCAAAATTTGTAAACAAAAATAAAGCAAGAAAGCCTAGAGACAATTCTTGTTTCAAATGCGGAAAATCCGGGCACTACATAGCCGATTGCCAAAAATTAGCGGAAGAGGAACAAAAGAAGAAAAAGCCTTTTCCGAAAAAGAAGGCGTTAAATGCGGATGTCAAAACTTGGAATGAATTACTTGAAACAACCGACGAGGAAGGAGAATCCGAACATGGTCTTATGGCCATAAACGATGAAAATACCGAGGTACGCTCTAATGCTTCATCTTCTTCCCTAGTTGATGAATTACAATGTGATTTTGATGAATTGCAAAATGAGTTTCAAAATTTGATTGTTAAATACAAGAATTTGAAAAAGGAGCATAAATAGCTTAAACTATAAAAAGATAAATTATTTACTTCTTATGATTCTCTTGATAAGGCTCATGCTATTACTCTTACTATGGTCCGTACTCTTGAAACCGAAAAACAAATGCTCACAAATGATATTGAAAATTTGAAAAATGATGTGCATCGATTCAATTTAAGTACGGATAAAGTCACAAAAATTTTAGATGCACAAAGAGGTGAGCATTCTAAATTAGGACTTGGTTACAAATATTTTCAAAATGCTTCTAAGAAAAATGACCAAGGTCCAACCTTTGTACGTGCTAGTAGTCCTCGTTATTACTTGTTTTTATTGTGGTAAGAATGGACACTATGCTAGTAATTGTAAATTGAAGAATAATTTTAGCTATTATTGGAGACCCAAAGGTCTCAAGGCTAACCCCCATGGACCCCAAAATTATAGGGTACCTAAAAATAATTTCTTTGTAGGTTATAGGGGCTATAACAACAATGGAAGATTCAAAATGGCTCGTGGACAGCGGATGTTCACGCCATATGACCGGAAAAAGAGAACTTTTTACCAACATCAAGCTCCAAGAAGAGGGTATGGTCATGTTCGGCAATGGCAAAGGAAAAATTCTTGGAAATGGAAAAATTGGTAACTCTTCTTTCTCTCTTAGTAATGTTCTTTTAGTAGAAGGGCTAAAGTTCAATTTGATAAGTGTTAGCCAACTTTGTGATTCAAATTATAATGTTGTTTTTAATAAAGGAAAGTGCCTTATTTCCAAAAATGATAAAATTATTTGTGAAGCAATTAGAAAAAGCAATCTTTACAAAATTTGTACAAGTGATTTGGTTAGTCAAAATGTTTCTTGTCTTGTCGCCAATAATGATTTAACTAGTTTATGGCATAGGCGACTTGGACATGTTGGATATAAAAATTTGCAAACTATTTACAAAAACCAACATGTAAAAGGACTACCCAAATTGAATTTTGAAAATCTTGGCTTATGTGACACTTGTCAAAAGAACAAATTAGTTTAGAGTAGTTTTAAGCCCAAAAATGAAATTTCCACTACCAAGCCTCTACAACTTCTTCATTTAGATTTGTATGGGGATATTGGTACGACAAGTCTAAGTGGAAAACATTACACTTTTGTTATAGTTGATGATTTTTCTAGATATACTTGGGCTCTATTTCTTACAAATAAAAGCGATGCCGTTAATGAGTTTGTTAAGTTGTGTAGACTTATTGAGAATGAAAAGGAAGATGCTATTAAGTCTATTCGAAGTGATCGAGGTGGAGAATTTGATGGAGAATTTAGAGTCTTTTGTGAAACCAAGGGATATAGTCACAATTTTTCGGCTCCAATGACACCTCAACAAAATAGAGTAGCCGAAAGAGAGAATCGGACACTTCAAGAAATGAGTCGGTCCATGCTCAATGAATTTTCACTTCCAAAATATTTTTGGGCCGAAGCCGTAAGTACCGCTTACTATGTCATTAATCGAGTTTATATTCGTCCTAAAATGAATAAAACTCCATATGAGCTTTGGAAAGGAAGAACTCCAAATATTAGTTATTTCAAAATATTTGGATGTAAATGTTTTATTTTGAATACTAAGGATCAATTGGACAAACTTGATCCTAAGGCCGATGAAGGAATATTTATGGGGTATTCAACTAAGAGCAAAGCTTATCGGGTTTACAACAAAACTAGTGGAGTTGTTGAAGAATCCATCCATGTCCAATTCGATGAAGCTTCGGGTGTTGAAAGGATACCCAATGATGAAAGTGATGAAGAGGATATTGTTGAACCCATTGTTCAAGATGATACTCAAAATGATCAACTTTCAAGCTCAAATGTTCCTCAAGAAGATAAAGGTGATACTTCGGATCTTCCCGTAGCATTGAAATTTAAGGGAGATCACCCAAAAGATCTTATTATTGGTGATCCCCTTGATAAAGTAATGACTCGAGGAAAATTTGCCGAGAAAGCTCTCATATCTCAAAAAGAGCCTAAAAATGCTAAGGAATCTATTGAAGATGAAGATTGATTCTTAGAAATGCAAGAGAAGTTGAATCAATTTGAAAGGAATGATGTATGGGAATTAGTACCTTGTCCTCCATCTCAAACAATTATTGGCACAAAATGGGTATTTCGGAACAAGCTCGATGACCAAGGCAATATTGTTCGAAATAAAGCAAGGTTAGTAGCTCAAGGTTATTGTCAAGAAGAAGGTATTGATTATGATGAAACATTTGCACCGGTAGCACGTTTAGAAGCTATTCGTATTTTACTTGCCTATTCTTGCTTTAAAAATTTCAAGCTTTACCAAATGGATGTTAAATCCGCTCTTCTAAATAGTATTATTCAAGAAGAAGTCTATGTAAAACAACCTCCGGGGTTTGAAATTTTTTTTAGGCCTAATGATGTGTATAAACTTAAAAAGGCCTTATATGGTTTAAAACAAGCACCCCGTGCATGGTATGATAGACTTAGCTCTTTTCTTTTGCAGAATGGTTTTACAAGAGGTAAAGTTGATACTACTCTCTTTGTTTTTGAAAAAGGGCAAGATTGCTTATCAATGCAAATTTATGTTGATGATATTATTTTTGGTACTACTAATGAATCCTTGTGCAAGAAATTTTCTAAGTTAATGCAAGGTGAATTTGAAATGAGCATGATGGGGGAGCTTAACTTCTTCCTTGGACTTCAAATTAAACAATGCCAAGAAGGAATATACATTTCACAATCCAAGTATACAAAAGAACTTTTGAAGAAGTTCGGTATTGAAGAAGGAAGAACCGTCTCTACCCCAATGGCAACAAATGTCAAAATTGATAAAGATGAAAAAAAGGCAAGCGGTTGATGAATCCAAGTATCGAGGTATGATTGGTAGTCTACTTTATTTAATCGCAAGTAGACCGGATATTTTTCATGCCGTATGCCTATGTGCTCGTTTTCAAAGCAATCCCAAAGAATCTCATATGAGTGCAGTTAAAAGGATTTTTCGATATTTGAAAGGCACTATTCAATATGGTTTATTTTATCCAAAGAATGAAAATTTTTCTCTTAAAGGTTATAGTGATTCGGATTATCTTTGGAAATATTGATGATCGTAAAAGTACTTTAGGATCATGTCAATTTCTAGGTGATTGCCTAGTTTCTTGGTTTTCAAAGAAACAAAATTGTGTTTCACTTTCAACGGCCGAAGCCGAATATATTTCCGCGACATTTTGTTGTACACAACTTATTTGGATAAAACAAACCTTAGCGGATTACAAATGTTCTTTTGAAAGTGTTCCTATCTTTTGTGATAATATATCCGCTGTAAAAATTGCTCAAAACCCGGTCCATCATAACCGTACTAAACATATTGAGATTCGACATCATTTTCTAAGGGATTGTGTTTCAAAACGAAAAATTGAGATATCTTTTGTACCATCTCAAGATCAATTAGCGGACATTTTTACAAAACCGCTATCTTCCAAGACTTTTGCGTCAATACGAGCTCGGTTAGGCATAATGCATATTGAATGAGGTCTATCATTGCATTTTGCACGTTTTTAAAACTTAGGGGCGAAAAATTGGATTTTTGGTTCAAACCTCGGATTTTGGAAAACATAATGAACAATTGGGCTGACTGGGGCAAGGCCGACCGGTCGCCCATGACGTCGACCGGTCGCCCGTGCCCCCAATCGGTCGCCCATGCCTAAAATTTGGTTAAAATCGTTTCTGTTCTCAGTCACAGTCATTTTGGCTCATTTTGCCCATTTTTCGTCCCCTTCGCATTTTACACACAAATTTCACTTCAAATTTATTTTATTGCATACATTTTACATTTTGGACTTCATAAGGCTCGATTATCATCATCATTGCTCATCTTTACCGATTAAATGGTAAGAATTTCTCCTTTTTATCTCAATTGGGTATAACCCTTGAGAATGTACTTGTATCTTGCCATTTTGATGAAATTCTTGTATTAGTATGTTGTATATGATGATTGGTGATGAATGAATATTGTTGTATTGCAATTGGTGATGAAATTTTTTGGCTTAAACGAATCACAAAGGCGTTATACTTTTCTTGTTTTATTCGACGCACGCCAAGTGTTCGACAAAATGTTTCAATGAAAAATTCATCACCTACATGATTCTCTTGATTTGAAAAGTTTTATAAGTTTATAGAGATCATGTTTTATCAATCAAATGAGCTTTTACAAATCAAATGAGCAATTTTTTCCCTTTTATTCGGAATTTAAGCTTAAATGTTCAATATGCTCGATAAATCGATTAAATTGCGCACTTTGATATAATTATATGATGTTTTTATCGTGCTAACATTATTTTTGATGATTCCAAAGGGGAGAAATAGGAAAAACGCTCATACGCTCAAAGAAGCGAAAATAAGCTTGCAAGAAAAGCTATAAGCTAGGGCTCTTTAAAGCCAAAAGTTGTGAACAATACTTAGTCCATGTGATGTATTATGGACTTTTATGCTTGATTAATGATGTTTTATGATAGGGGAGCTTATAAGCTCATGAAATTCTAGCTTAAGTTGTAAAAGCTAAGCTTTTAGCTTTTAGTTGGTTGTTTTTATACTTGTTCTTGATATGCATATTGATAGGGGGAGCTTGTGCAAAAATAATTTGAAAAATCTTTGCTCCTATCCTTGTGTGTTTGTACTTATGATGAATCTTGCTTATAATGGATTGATGTTTTAGGTAGGAAAATTTGTTTTGTTTTAAAATCAACTTCCTAAAATTGTTTTGGTTTGTAATCATCAAAAAGGGGGAGTTTGTTAGATAAATATTTTTATCAAGATTTTGATGATTATGTTTAAATGAGTTTTTATACCAAAACTATGTTTATGTATGTTGTCCAAAATACTCCTAAATGATTTAAAGTATTTTTACTAATTTTTGGAGTATTTCTTAGAGTTTATTATTCGATAAAAAATTGGACAACATATTTAATATTTTTCAGTTAATTGGTTTTTACACTAAAACAATGTTTATAAATGTTGTCCAAATACTCCTAATTGGTTTAAAATATTTTTACTAATTTTTTGGAGTATTTCTTAAAGTTTATTTTTGAAAAAAAATCGGACAACATTTCAAGGTGTAGGTCGACCGGTCGAGCAAAACGTCGACCGGTACCTGAAGAAAAGAAAACTTGAAACAGAACATCTGAGACTTGAAAAAGCGAGCAGGGGACCGATCCGGGGAAGGCGATCGGTCGCACCCCTGGGCGACCGATCGACCTCTCCTCCGACCGGTCGACCCCCCTGCAACCTGTACCTAGATCGCACTATTTTCTTCCAACGTTCAAAATTTTCTATTGGGTGACCGGTAGCCCTGTGTGTTTTTTTGACAGAACAATTTCAGCCGTTGCAATCCTTATCAGCAAGATTTACTTTTCATTTTTGTACAATATTTCTACACCTTGTGATCCTCTTTTTGTAGACAAAAGTAAAGAAGAAGGAGCCTATGTTGGTGAAGACTCTCCTATAGATAGAGGATGGATTGAAGACACAAGATATAACACATACAAGCAAATACACAACAAGAAATCTGCAAATTCTCCAAGCCTTCATTTTTATACTCTTGTTGTAATAGCCTAGTTCTTGCACTTGCACAATCTTGAGGTCTAGGCTTTTCATTCTTGATTACACTTGCACTCAAAGTTTGTATACTTCATTTATTGAGTTGTAATCTTGAATTTTTCTATCATCCAAAACAAGATATCCTTGTTAGTGTTCCTGTGGTAAGAACACACTTGGGTGATCTTAGGTGTTGAAGAGTGTGGTACTCTTCATAGGTGTTAAAAGAAGATTGTGGTAATCTCCTTGAAGGTGTTGTAAGAAGATTGTGGTAATCTTCAAAGGTGGTGTTGTAACAATTGTGGTAATTGTTAATAAAATCTTTTTTTCTTTTTGAAATCCACTTCGGATATACCAGGGTGGTAGAGCACGTAGTCCCCAGGTGGGGTGAAGCTCTATAAATCATCGAGTGTTGTTTAATTTCCGCATTTACTTTCTTGTCAATTACTTGTTCATTCGAAAAAGAGGGCGATTTGCGAAAAATCGGCATAATCTATTTACCCCCCATCTAGATTATCGTAGCCACTTGGACTAACATCGACTTCCCAAAGTACAATGGGAATAAGGATCCGTAAGAGCACCTAACGACATTTGACCATGTGATGCAACTTTATGGGTCGTCAGATGCTATGAATGCGAGAGTATTCATTACCACATTAAAGGGGAAGGCCCAAGAGTGGTTCACAGGGCTCCCTATGTGGACTGTGGTTTCATATGAACAATTATCAAAAACACTTTTATACCAGTTCACGAGTTAGAAATGGGCTAGAAGATATTCCTCGCATCTCTTCACCATTAGGAAAGCTGCAGAAGAACCGCTTCGGGACTTCATCAATAGATTCAATGATGAAGCCTTAGAGTTGCAAGACGTGAGAATTGACATATTGATGAACCTATTGGTCCATGGATTGAAGAAGGGGCCATTAGCATTAGCCCTCGCACGTGATCCCCCTAGGGATAAAGAGGAGTTAGAGGAGATGACCCAGAGGTACATCCAGGAAGAGGAGATGAATGAGATAAAAGACCATGAGTGGTCGAACATGGAGCCACGACTCAAAAAGGATCCTAGAGAGGGACCTCATTTCAGGTTTGAGAAAGACCTCGAGCGAGGTCGAGATCAGGATCGTCAGCGAGCAGATAAATTCACTAGGTATACTCCATTAAATCCCCCTGAGGACACTCACTGATGTCGATCGAGGGAAAGAACATGTTAAAATGGCCAAAGAAAATGAGAGCTACCCTACAGAGGAGAGATGAAAGTAAATATTGTCACTTCCATAATGATCATGGGCATGATACTGAAGAATGCTTTCATTTGAAGGATGATATAGAGAGACTTATTCAGCAAGGCTGCTTAAAACATTTCGTGAGGAGAAAGAGAGAGGATGATGATGATAATCGCTTCGTGGTAGCGAGGCCAGCAAGACCCGGGTCCCACCGAGGCATAAATCTAGAAGTAGATCTGAAGCCCGATTTCCCGTAACTAAGCGAGCTGAGCATCCCCGTGAGCAATCTCAGGCTAGGCAAGGTAGAGCGGGAGACAACCTTCCTCGGAGGGGGTGATTCAGATGATAGTTGGAGAACCCTCGGGAGGAGATTCACAGAGCGCTAGAAGGAAACATATGCGGATCCTAGCTCATGCTCGTTATCCTAAGTGAACTGTGGATATATTGAACATCCAGGAGGCTAATCCCATCACTTTTGACAATCGTGACCTTGTTGGAATTGAAACAGGTCAAAACGATCCTATGGTAATTACGATGGATATTGCTAACTTTGTTGTCCAAAAGACATTAATAGACAATGGGAGCTCGGCATACATTATTTTCTTGGTTGTCCTACGGAAAATGGAATTAGATATGGCAACCCTGCATTCTGTTGATATGCTATTGACTGATTTTGGTGGTAGCGAAGTCAAACCACTGGGAACAATAGATCTCCCCACCTCACTTGGTGCCTCGCTTTTTTGAAAGATGGTTATGATTAAATATCTGGTGGTGGATGCTCCATTTGATTACTATGTTATCTTAGGGAGGCTGGGTACAAATCAGTTCCAGGCAATCGTATCCACATACCATTTGAAATTGAAATTTCCAACTGTTGAAGGAATTGGGGAGGTGCGATGAGATCATAAGAGCGCGGGGAGTGTTATAACCTATCGCTAAAAAAGAAAAAAGAGGAAGGGAGATCAGAACCATCAAGCAAATCACTCGAGAGGAGAAAATTGGAATGGGTAAGAAGGAAAAGAAGAAGCACAAGAAAGACAAGATAATGGAGTATAGGATTAAGCCCATTGAGCAGTATAAGGTGGTAGAATTAGATCCAAGTGACCCAGAAAAATCCACAGAATAAGGTCGCAAATGGATGCTAATCTCGAGCTCTTAACTATTCGATTCCTCAAAGAGAATGAGACATCTTCGCTTGGAAGTCATTGGATTTTCAAGGCATTAGCCCAGAGGTAGTTGTGCATAACCTAAATATGGACTCGGGGATGAAACCTGTCAAGCAGAAAAAACAAAGCTTTGGAGGAGAGAGAAACCAAATAATTGAAAACGAGGTCAATAAGCTTCTTGAGGCTGGCCACGTGGTTGAGATTCAGTTTACATAATGGCTTTCAAATATTCTGATCGTACCAAAAACAATAGATAACTGAATGATGTGCACGAACTTTACCGATCTAAACAAAGCATGTCCCAAAGATCTATATCCATTAACTCGCATCAACCTCTTAGTTGACTCAACTGTGGGATGTGCTCTTTAAGCATGATGGACGCCTATCAGGGTTATCACCATATCTTCATGACTGAGAAGGACAGAGATAAAACTTCATTCGTGGTTGATAAGAGGGTCTATTGCTATAGCATACCTTTTGGTTTAAAGAACGCGGGAGCAACATACTAAAGGTTAGTTAACCTCATGTTTAAAGAGGAAATTGGGCGAACCATGGAATTTTATGTAGACAATATACTCGTGAAAAGCGAGAAGGAAGTCGATCACCTGGGGCACTTGAAAAAAGCCTTTAGGATTATGAGAAATTACGGAATGAAGTTAAACCCGTCAAAATGCACTTTTGGGGTTCGAGGCGGACATTTTGTGGGGTTTATGGCCAACGAAAGAGGGATTAAGGCAAATCACAAAAAAATAAGGCAATATTAGAAACGGCTTCCCCAAGAACAACCAATGAAGTTCAGCAGCTCGCAAGGTGGCTAGCCTCACTGAATCGGTTCATCTCGAGATCAACTGATCAAAACTTAGCTTTCTTCATTTCGTTAAGAAACATGACAAATTTCAAGTGGACAGAAGATTGTGAAAAGGTGTTTGATAGCTTGAAAGAATATTTGATATCGCCACCATTATTGTCGAAACCCGAAAAGGGCAAACCATTATTTTTGTACTTAGTGGTCTCCAAGCGAGCTGTGAGCTCTGTATTGGTAAAAGAGGAGGATGGAATCCATAGGCCGATATATTATGTCAGTAATTTATTGCAAGGATCTAAAGAAATATATTTGGAGGCGGAAAAGTTAGCTCTCGCAATGGTAGTAGCTGCAAGGAAGCTACGTCCTTATTTCCAATCTCACCAAATCCTTATTTTAACAAACCAACTATTGAGACAAATTTTGGGTAGGCCTGAGCTATCGAGTCTCCTTGAAAAGTGGTCTGTAGAGCTAGGATAATTTAACCTCAAGTATCAGTGTTGGTCAGCAATTAAGGCTCAAATTCTAGCTGATTTCGTCAACGAAGCACCAATGATAGAAGAAGTGACCCAAAACCAGGTGGCATGGCTTCTCCATGTGGATGGCTTGTCTATTGCTGTAGAACAAGGAGCTGGGGTTCTTTTACAAGGCCCATACTCGTTTGAGGTGGAGATCGCTTTGAAACTCAATTTCGAGGTCACTAATAATGAGGCGGAATATGAAGCTTTGATTGTGGGGATGAAGTTAGCAAAGAAATGCAATGTGAAAAGGCTCATAGCATATACTGACTCTCAGCTAGTAGCCATGCACATGGAAGGCACTTTCGAAGCAAAGACAAATCCATGTCAGAATACTTGAACAATGCTAGAGGATTGAGGAGCAACTTTGAAGTTTTTCAGTTACACCAAATTCCCAAGGAGAAAATGATCGAGCTGATTCTTTGGCTCATTTTGCTAGTGCAACCGCCAGAATAGGTTCTAGAAAGGTAGTTGTGTTGGTAGAGAAGCAACCTGAGGTGAGATCTGAGGCCAACCCTATTGATTATTATTCAAATAAAACATTGATACTCCATATCGGGGTCCAGGTGAACTGGATCAAAGGGCTCAAGGAATTCTTAAAATCGGGTACACTACCAGCAGACCCTGGGGAAGCGAGGAGAATACAAACTAGGGCTCCCAGGTTCGAGATAATAGAGGAGGACATGTATAAGAGGTCATTCAGAGGCCTATTACTAAAAAGTTTATCTCCACAAAGGGCGCAATATGTAATGCAAGAAATACACAAAGGGAATTGCGGAAATCACTTGGGAGGCCAGTCACTCTCGCCCAAAAAATACTATGGCAAGGGTACTTTTGGCCTACTGTCATGAGATACACTGTCGATTTGCGAAGAAGTGCGAGAAATGCCAGTTCCACTCAAATCTGACTCATCAACTGGCTACCCCTCTTGAGGTAATCCCTATAGCGTGTCCTTTTGATCAATGGGGAATAGATATTTTAGGTCCTTTCCCAATAGCTAGGGCACAGAAGAAATTCGTCATCATGGCAGTAGAGTACTTCATGAAGTGGGTCGAAGCCGAGGCAGTAGCCAAGATATCAGAGTACGGGGTGATGGAGTTTATTTGGAAAAATAGTGTAAGTCGATTCGGGTACCCCAGAACCCTCATATCTGACAATGGGACCCAATTCCAAGGAAAAGTAATTCGAGCTTGGTGTGAAGAAGTCAAAATTAAGCAGAACTTTATAGCGGCACATAAAGAAGACACTCTCGAGGTGAGTAATAAAAGCTACCTAGCGAGGCGAGCTACAAATTCAAGCCGAAAATAATCTGAAAAAGATCGTGGCACGAAAAGAAGCCACTCGCAAGGTGAGCTATGAAAAGCTACTTAGCAAGGTGAGCTATGAATTAAAGCCAAAAAAGATCTGAAAAATATTATGACACGAAAAGAAGCCACTCGCGAGGTGAGCTATGAAAAGCTACCTAGCGAGGTGAGCTATGAATTAAAGTCGAAAATGATCTGAAAAAGATTGTGGCACAAAAAGAAACCACTCGCGAGGTGAGCAATAAAAGCTACCTAGCGAGGCGAGCTACAAATTAAAGCAAAAAACGATCTGAAAAAGATTGTGGCACAAAAAGAAGCCACTCGCGAGGTTAGCTATGAAATACTATCCAGCGAGGCGAGCTACAAATTAAAACCGAAGACGATATGAAAAAGACAACGGCACAAAAAGAAGCCACCTACGAGGTGAGCTATGAAAAGCTAAATGTACGAGATAAGTTATAAATTACGTACAAAAATGACTTAAAGAATCTTCATCTTAAGAGATAACCACATACATTGAAAAGAAGGAGGCAAAATCTTTGAGAAATATTCATTAGCAAAATAAGACAACAGGGTTACGTACAAAAAGTGACCCTAATTAAGGCCAAGCAAAAAAGAAACCCTATACCCGTCTTTACAAAATAGAGGCTCATTACATAAAGCCTAAACATCTGTAGCTCCTTTTTCGACGTCAGTAGGATCAGGTGGACCCTCAGAGTCAAGGATATGCAAATGCATTAGCTCGGTGAACTCATCAGTCTCTACATCATGGACGCCACCTGGAGAGTCGCCTCCAACCATAACTTCGCCATCATGGCTATCACCCTCAGTTTTTTCGAGGTCATCCACTCGGAAGGGATCTAATTTTGTGAGGTCGAAATCTTCCTTATAAGCTCCCTCACTAATGCCCAAATCTTTGCAACGCCCGAACCCATCAAAAATATACAACGACGCGTGATAAGACACCAAATTCTCGCAGGAGTATGAGCCCCAAAAAGACCTCACACCTTCAAGACGAGAATTCTTAATACCAGCCAGGTACTCCTCCGAAGTAGTATATTTTTGATACCCTCAAGCATGGCCAAGGTCATACGATTCTTGTCGCGCGGAGGCATGCAATTTTTTGGCTTCGACTAAATCGAGGCGAGCTTTGGAAAGTTGCTGAATAAGCTCTTGCACTTGGGATTGTAATGAAGAGATATCTTTCGAGGATTTTTGCTAAACCCGCTTACTCACGTCAAGCCTCATCAATGGACCTGACTTTCTCGAGCTCCACCCCTTCCATTTTCTTAGTGAGTTTTTTGAAAGATCCACTTTGCTCCTCGTAAGTCGCCCTCCAGTTGGCGGCACAAAGTGACATATGGTGCATGAGGGCGTTATTACGAAAGGGAGATCGCATTAGAGGAATATGTAAAGGAACCCAGAAAAGTAAAGCAATAACAAAATAAAATAAAAATACCGTGAAATTGTTGTGGGCAGTAAGCTCCTCCAAATGAGTAAAGTCGAAGGGCATTAAGGCGAATTGGTCAGTTTCAAGAAGGGTGTGCTTGTAGAGCTCAAAAGAGTCCTCCCCCACATGCTTCTCCAAAACCGAGCTATGACCATTAATCGCCCAGTTGGGAACTTTCCGAGGAAGAGAAGCGTTAAAAGTGATGGAAATAACCTGGGGAGTATGGCTTCACTCGAACTCGCGTAGGTTGGATAGTTGATTCTCGCATGTTGATAGCCACGCGAGCTACTCCTCCATATCTTGATCAATCGATAGGTCAGCCTCATTTTTAGTACGAGTCCTCTTGCTTGAGGGGCCATCTTTCGGCTCGCGGTCTTTGGAGCTCGATCCTTTGTTTTTAACTTTATGGGACTGGGACTTGTGGGACTTGTGAGTCTTGTCCTTGGGAGTTTTATCATTGGGCATTGAACTCTTTCCCTTAGCCTCAAAGACCTCATTAACAGTCATTTGACGCGAGGGTGCGGACCTACTTGGGGTACGGAGTGTCCCATGATTTCCAGAAGCACTAGAGGAGGGCTCACCTTGAACTTCGAACTGGACATCATCCAGGGAGGAGGCTCGAGGTGCGAGCTTGGGGTACCAACATAAGCATTGGATTTAGGAACTGGAGGAGGACGATGTTTACGACGGGCGAGTAAAGCCTCCTTTTGTTCTTTCAGGTTCTTCGCGATCAACGAGCTGTGAACTGCCATGACTGCAAAAGGAAAAGAAAATACATAAATATAATCAAGTAGAAAAAGTTAAAAGGAGGGAATGAAAATTACCCAGAGTTAAAGATTCCGGCTCCAGGGCAGGGCTAAGGTCCGCGAGAGAAAGTACTATCCTCGTTTAGAAGCTTGCTAGCCAAGAACCAAGATCTATGAAGCTCGTTATTCACAAAGTCCTCATCTAAACTAGTAGGGCCAAGAGAGCGAGGACGAGGTTTAGTAACTTTCCAATCTAAGGGAAGTGCCCAAAGGGTCTCTATTGGGGCTTGAATATAGACGAATTTCTCTTTCTAGGGCCATACCGAGGTGGGAAGAAGATGAAGTAACATTTTACTAGGCTTGGTGAGATGTAGAAAAAGCCATTTTCACTAGTGATCGAGGACGAATTCACAGAGTTCAAAAAACAAAAATTTGAAAGAGTTGGCTCTTTTTCAAAATATCGCATTAAGACTATGAAGCCTAAGAGATGGCGGTATGAAATAGGAACTGATTGGGCGGGACAAAAAACTAGCCCAGCGAGAAGGTTCGAAAGAGGGGCAACCATAGGAAACCTCAGGCCAGCTTCTAAACTATGGAGATGAAAAGAAAGACAATGGGGAGGGGGAGGTTTATCTATCCTATCGTTCGTACCCAGAAGGATTATTTGGTAGCTCTCGAGTCTAAAGAACATGTCCCTTAAGTCCGCTAACTCACATCCTTGATCCATAGACCGTAACAAAGCCCAAGGTGTGATAAATTCTAAGTCTGGGTCTATCTCGTCTTTCTCGAGGCGGCGACCCTGGATAGGCCGAGAGTGGGGATCCGTATTGAAGGGTAAGGCCCTAACAACCCTAAGAGGACTAACATTCAAAGGGGGGCTAGATCTAAGGTCACCTCTAGTATCGAGGCTAGATTCGTAGCCCGAGCTAGAACTCGAAGAGATGGGGGAATGTTTGGAGGTCATTATTGCAAAATATCTTAATATATATATATATATATACAATAAATAGCAAGCACGAAGCGAAGCGAAGCTACCTTGAGAAAGTGAGCTGATATAATACCAGAAAACCCTTAACTGGAAGAGACTCCTAAGGTCGCGACGACCTAAGGAAGTATTTACAGTTCTAAAAGTGAAAGGTAAAAATGACAGTCAAAGGGGAAACCCTTAAATATATAGAGATGGGCAGGAACATCGAACGGTGGGGATTGCATGGCTTTTCGAATTCAACGATCTAGATTTAAAGTTATTTTTTGTAATTTATTAGAAAATTAACTAGGGGAGTAATGATATACCTAATATTATATTTACCCTATTGCCCTTGTCACACACCTAAGAGGGACCAATGGCCAAGGAGGCTCGACCTGGAAAGAGGCCAGCTAAAGCTCGACAAAGCCTGACAATGCCCTTTTTCCCATCCCAATGACTCACGGCTCGAGGCAACTCGACCCACAATGAGAGGAGCCCAAAACCGAGGCCTCAAAGGTTCTGACACACATCCTCCCCAATGCAAGGGCTCACGGAACAAGGCGTCACGACCCATTGCAAGGCCAGCCCAGACCCCGAGGCCTTCAAAGACCGACATGTGGATATCTTCCTTGACTTGACCGTAATGTCAAGGAGATGCTGACACGTGGAGTAGGCCGTACGAACCGTATGACCTATCAAGACCAAAATCTATAAATACCGCACTTTGGACTAAAATCAGGTATCTCATAATTACGTTATCACCTCGCTCTTCAGTTCATTTGTGACCTAACCACCTGTACTGACTTAAGCATCAGAGGGTCATAGCTGGGAACCCTCCCGGCTAGCCTAACGTTTGTTCCTATTACAGGTCCCTCGAATAAAGTATTAAGGCTCGAAGCGAATCGCCCCAACTTGAAGTACATCTGATTATTAATACCCAAATCAAAACTGAAAGAGAGGAAATAGAAATGGTGTGTGGTGGAGTAGTGGGCAATACAAAAGTTTGTTGTTAAAAAAGAAAGTAATTGGTTTACGATTGATGATATTTTCAACATATTTTGAAAGTGTCTACGTATATTATCACATTTATGATTTGAATAGTTTTGAAGTTTTATCTTTTTTATGGTTAAAATATTGACTGTTTGTTTTTACCTATTTTTAGTATGTCTATATTTTTTATAATATATAAAATATATGATTATATATATATACTAGAATAACGCCGTGTGTTACACGGGATTTGTCCAAAAAATAAAATTTTAGTGTCTCAAATTTATTTGTGATAGTTAGAAGAGACATAAAATACTAATTACAAAATTTCACATACATTAGCTATGTAAATAATTTTTATAGTCAATAATTTTTATAAATTTACCAACCAATTTTTTTTTTTTTGGAACTTGTATTGGATTTGATATTAGAGAATCCCGCAAAGTTGAATCCAAACTGAGGTATAGGCAATGTTTCTGATGCCCTCGCAGAAGTGCAGTTGTGAACTCAAGGCGATATGCCTGTCTGGTAGCTTTAAATTCAACATTATGTTTATCAATTACAAAATTGGTAAGGTAATATAAGCCACCTTCTGTTATAATTTTTGAGTATTGTGGGATATGATACCTCGAAATGGAAGCTTGAATATTATCACTTTGGATAAACATACGGGTCAATATCTTAAATAGAAAAGCATGTCAGGTACATTTAAAAAACTTGTTAGAGATTTTCTTACCGCAAGTCTATGGTGTCAAGTTTTAATATAGTGAAAGTAAAGTTGTCGTATCCACAGAGAATAATTATCGAATTATTGCTAAGTACTATAATATAGCAGTCTAACTTTATTTAGAAATTCAATAATTGATGGAGTTTATTATACTAGAATAACAAAAATAAATTAAGAATATACAAAATAAAAAAATGAGTTTATCCAAATGATTAAATGGATTCTAGAGGTGTGATGAATCTAGTTATCCCTTATGTTATCAATATGGTTTATCAATCATCAATTACCAATTTATAAGTCAAGATTTCTACAATAATCATTTCCTCTCTCGAGTGCCAAATGATTTTAGATCTCAATTGGGAAATCAATATCTCTATAAAAATCACCAATTAAAATCTCAATAAAATCTATGAATCTTGATAAATGACTTCAAAGGATTCACAAATCTCTCAATTCTATGAAATCCTAGGTTATGCTATTTCAAAGTCATGTATTCCATTACCTATCTCAAGTGTCAAATCAAATACACCAAATACTCTAAATTATTGATCAAGTAGTTTAGAAGTAATAGATCAAAATAACACAAATAAATTGATAGATCTAGATTGACAAACCACAATCTCAAAACATAAGTTCAAACATAGATTACATCATCCCTCTAGAATCATATAGTTTAGCTCATGATTGAAGAAAATGAATCCATAAGAACACAACAATACATCTTACAAGATATGGAGAAAGTAACAAAATAAGAACAAGAGTAGAGGGATCTTCTCTATTTCTAGATGATAAGAGCCTTCAATCTTCTTCTCCAAGCTTTTCCCAAGGTATTTCTAGCCTTCTTCCTTGTATTCTTGTTGTTTTGTTGTCTTCCCAAGGGTCCAAGATCCCTAATTTCATGCCCCAAGACTTGTATTTATACCCCCACAAAAGTCCAAGAAAAAGGATAAGTTGCCTTGTAATTTCCGCCAGGGCGGCAGAAGACAAGACCCCCGAGGCGCCGATCGTAATTTTTCCCCAAGCTGCAGTATTTCATTATCTCGATCAAATCGCCTAGGCGCTGCGGCGCCGAGGATAGGGCGCTGCAACACCACTGAAATTTACTTCTCTGCCCGGATTTCGACCACCGCGCTGCAGCGCGGGGGCCTTGGCGCTGCGGCGCCAGGCCAATGCAAGGCTAAAATTGCGATTCTTCCTCTTTTCCTTCTTCTTCAAATGCGATTTCTTCCTACCAAACACGTTTTTTGTTGTTTTCATCATTTTTCGGCTACCAAAACCTATATTGACTCTTCAACGACACTTAATGAAATAAAATGGACTCTAGGGACTCTAAAACATCTAAAATTAATACAAAATCCTAGTCTAAAATACACTATTAATTGGTAAAATACCAACTTAACAAATACCCCCAAACTTAAACTATTGTTTGTCCTCAAATAAGTACAACTCTAAAATGAAAATACAAGACAACAATGACACAAACAACTGCAAAACTTCACAACCAAATACATTTGTCTCATTACTCATTTCACTATCAATTAAGCATGTGTTTTGACATTGTGATCAAAAGTGTTGAATGTTAATGACAATTCCATTTAAATTATTCAAATTAATTCACGCAATCGAATGTTATCAAGATGATCCACTTCTAGATATCAAAAGATAATGACTATCGGATTCCATGAGCTTGTCATTCACACTAATCTCCACTAATGTAGGCTAATATAACACAAGGATCAATAGGACTTTCAAAGCTTGTAATGTGGCTTAGGGTCAGGTAGGAAAATTTAGGATTAAGTGGCTCAAGTACTCATCCAAACATACAATTATCATTTCAAATCACCAATTGCCAAACAAAATAGATACCTTCACTTCTTGTTGAATTCTCGATTATTCTCCCTTTATGAGTCTCGATTTTTTTTCTTTTTTTCCCGAAACCCCCAAACTTATTCTTTTGCATATTTAACACATGAGGTTTCATATTTTTTTTTTCGGCAACTTCATGCAAGTGAACACATACCCTACTTATAATACCCTCCTCAACCTTCAACATTTTGTGTGTGTGAGTGATGGGTAATTAGGATTTTCACATGTAGGCTCAAGGTATAAGATTGGTTGCCAAAGAACAGGTTTAATAGGCTCAAAGGGGACACTAGTGAAATTATATCGTATAAAGGTAGGCATTTTGGCTCTAGCTTGTTCATAGATGGCCTAAATCATTTCCTTACTGTTACTTCACCTAAGATTTCGCCTCGACTAGAGATTAGACAAGTTCTAGAATCCAGTGGGATCATACAAGCAACACACAACTTCATCAATCATTTTCGAATAAGTTAACAGAATTATGCATGTATATGAAATCAATGAAGCAAAATATGGATCACCACTTAAAAGCATGCTCTTGTGACAGTTCAACTCGTAATCAACAAATCTACTTAGTCATACAGTTCTACGGTTCAACATACTACTAGACTCGACTCGACTCAAATTGTTTTTTTGACACTACTCAATAGACACAAAATGAAGCACAAAAACAGATTACACTCCCCCAAACTTAAAATGAACATTGTCCTCAATGGAGAGTGAGAAAAACTTTCCTGGTAGCCGGAGTGACTAGGACTCCGCATCGGAATCCCTATCGGAGTCGTGTGGTGGAAGGTGAGCAATAGGACCCGGTGGTGGTGGTGTCGGGAACTGGAACTGTGTGTGCGTCTGGCTATATATCTGGGCAAGAACTTTGTTGTGCTCATTAATATACTCTTCCCTCGCAGCTCGATGGCGTTGCTCAGCTACAAAAGCTACAGCTAAGCAACGATGGGCCCTTCTCAACTCTTGTACCTCACGCACTAATGCGTCTAAAGGGTCGTCATCGTGATGAGAGCCTGTGGAACGAGAATGGCCCGCCACTGAACCAGATTGAGCATCAATATCTTGTGACTGGGCTTGAGCTTCAGGCTCAACAGGTGGAAGGGCAAATTCGGGATCAAGGATATATCCCGCACCCTTCGGGTTAGGCACACCGCCTGCCCATTCTTTATAGGGAACAATAATGGCAGAATCAATAGGCCCTTTAGGCCGCTCCAATGGTTCATTCTTATCCCATGTAATTTTCTCCTTTTTACACAGACCACAGATCAAAAGCTGGCATGATCAATCCCCCTGATTTACAATGTCGGATGGTGTAGTAGAGGGATTCAACAATAATTATTGTTGGATCAAATTGGATGTTAGTAACAATGGCATATAGCAGATAAGCTCGATTCTTCGTGAGATCGCTGATATGCTTGGTTGGCATTAAGTTGTGACATATGAAATGAAACCAAGCACGTCCATACCGACTCAGCTTAGTATGGGAAAAGGCAAGAGATCTGCCAGAGACCTTTGTTGGACGCAATTCTGTACCCGAACGACAAAGAGCACGACAAATCATCTCTAAATCTGGTGGCTGAGAAATGAACTCGGTATAAGGCGAGTGATCCACCTCCGGTAATCCATAATACTGTCGTATTGTTGATGGATCAATATACACGTAATCACCATGTACATAAATATCTTCAGGGTTGTCAAGTGTGAAATTCGCATTTGCATAGAATTCCCTAACCACATTTGGTGCATACGGTCCGGGTTGAGCATATAGCTTTTTCCATCGTCTTTGGTGAATCATTTGTGCAAGATCACCATCACGCAAACTCGGTTGCAACCCTCGCTCCGCGGTCATGCTCTTTGTGCTTAATTTATCATAAAAAAGATTTTGTGCCTCTAAGCTCATGAAACGGCTAGTATCATATTCTTTGGAGGTACTCGCTTTGTTTTTGCCTTTGCTTGTTTTATTTGACTTCCCCATTTAATTGATCTTCTAATGTCCTGGAAAAGTAAATAAAACAAGACAACACGTAGAAACAAGCAATACGGATTAGGGGTTAGGATTCCTCGCAATATCCAAAAATATGCATCCATGTCAGCAATTCATGATCAAATTATACTTGATAAACAATGAGGACAAGAATGGAGTGCATAGGTGCAGATTTTTTTCATTGACGCATTTTTACAAACACCTTGTGAGCATAGTGATGACAAGAGATGAACACCAAATTCAAAGATTAATTCATGCCCGATAATCAATACCAACTTAATTCTAGCATAAACTAATCATATATCCCAACAATTTATCCAACAATTAATCATGAATTTCAAAATTAGAAGGGATATTGAAATATTCTTCATACTAGGTTAATAGTTGGGGATAAGGATGTACAAATTTAACCATCTTACCTAGATGATAGAGAAAATGAAGATGAGGATTAAGATGCTTAAGTATTCCCTTGAATGATGCAAGATTGAGGGCTTGTGTGTGCTTGGGTATAGAGAAGATAAAAGAGGGCGAGGGAGAGGTGTGTTTTGTGTGAGAAAGAAAAAAAAAACACACGTCTAACACTTAAAGGCCTTGGGCCGGTCGGGCGCTGCAGCGCCCAAGATCCCGCACTACAGCATCGAGTAGCAATTTTGCTACTGGCTTGTTTTCGAACCTAGCGCAGAATTTGACGAATCTCAGCCGCTAACTCTTCTTGATCTTAAATTTTCTCTTTTTATATATATATATATAAATATTAATAAAAACAAATTAAAAGCACACAAAATTTAATTCACACAAAAAATCACACCAAAATTCAAATAAAAACAAGCCAAAATTAAAGAAAATAAAATCACAATAAAATGCAATCACACAAAAATCACTTGGGTTGCTTCCCAAGAAGCGCTAAATTTATAGTCGTTAGCCGGACTTAACTACTCGGGCTCAAGAAATTTCATCACCAAGTGGAAGATTTAAAACCTTCCTTGCTTCATTCCCGAAATAATGTTTCAATCGTTGTCCGTTCACTTGGAACGAATTCCCATCGTTTCCTCTTAACTAGACGGCACCATAGGGAAACACACGTTCAACCACAAATGGCCCGGACCATCGTGATTTGAGTTTACCTGGAAATAGTTTCAATCTAGAGTTGAACAACAACACCTGTTGGACGGGTAAGAATTCACATAGCAAAATCATTTGATCATGCCATTTTTTTGTTTTTTCTTTATACATTTTGGCATTTTCATATGATTCGTGACGAAATTCTTCCATTTCGTTTAATTGAAGTAATTGGTTTTCACCGGCCTCTTTTAAGTTAAAATTCAATTTCTTAATTGCTCAATAAGCTCGATGCTCAAGTTCAACTGGCAAATGGCACATTTTACCAAACACCAATCGATATGGTGACATACCAATGGGTGTTTTGTAAGCCGTGCGATAAGCCCACAACGCATCATCGAGCTTTTGGGCCCAATCCTTTTGATTAAAACTCACAGTTTTCTCAAGAATTTGTTTCACTTCACGATTGGAAATTTCGGCTTGACCATTAGATTGCGGATGATAACCAAGCGCAATCTTATGACGCACACCAAATTTAGCAATAAGGTTATTAAATAATTTATTGCAAAAATGTGTACCTTCATCACTTACAATAGCTCGAGGAGTACCAAACCGGGTGAAAATATGCTTGTGCAAGAATTTTAGTACTACCTTAGCGTCGTTCGTTGGTATAGCAATCGCCTCTACCCACTTGGAGACGTAGTCAACTGCAAGCAAAATGTACAGATTTCCATAGGACGCAGGAAATGGCCCCATACATCAAACAACTCCACCTCCATTATGTTTGTCAAAGAAGCTCATGACGCCGTGAAATATTACCAACTCGTTGGCATCGATCACAAGTCTTCACAAAAGCATAACAATCCTTGAATAATGTTGGCCAATAAAAACCAGATTGTAGTACTTTTGCCGCTGTTCGGGTTGGGCCAAAATATCCACCGTAAGATGAGGAATGACAATGCTGAAGAATTTCTCCAATTTCTTCCTTAGGAACACAATGGCGAATGATAGAGTCAGCGCATCTTTTGAACAGTAACGGATCATCCCACAAATAAGACTTAACATCATGTAGGAATTTTTTCTTTTGGTGTGAAGTCAAGTCCGGTGGTAAAACTCCTCCCGCGAGGTAATTAACAAAATCTGCGTACCAAGGTAAGGATGTCTCAGCACGCATAATTTGTTCATCAGGAAATGATTCTTTTATTGGGCTTTCAATCACCTCATGAGGTTGCTCAAGGCGGGTTAGATGGTCGGCAACAACATTTTCGCTCCCTTTTTTATCCCAAATCTCAATATCAAATTCTTGCAAGAGCAAAATCCATCGAATTAAACGAGGTTTTGCATCCTTTTTTGAGAAAAGATATCGGATTGCCGCATGATCCGTATAAACAATCACCTTTGTACCCACCAAGTAAGCTCGGAATTTATCAAATGCAAAAACTATCGCCAACATCTCTTTTTATGTGGTGGTGTAGTTTTGTTGGGCATTGTCCATGGTCCTGCTCGCATAGTAAATTGCTTTAAAAATTTTGTCTCGCCTCGACCAAGAACGGCACCCACCGCATAATCACCGTGACGCACATAAGCTCAAATGGTTGGGTCCAATCCGGCACTATCATAATAGGAGCTGAAACAAGTGCCTTTTTTATCTGTTCAAAAGCCTGCAAACAAGACTCATCAAAGCAAAAGATAGCATCTTTTTCAAGGAGATTACAAAGTGGTTAAACAATTTTTAAAAAATCTTTTATAAATCTTCTGTAAAATCCTGCATGCCCTAAAAAGCTTCTTATGCCTTTCACGGGGGGTAGCTTTTCAATAGCCACAACGTTCGCCCTGTCAACTTCCAAACCTATACAAGAAATATGATGCCCAAGTACAATCCCTTATTTGACCATAAAGTGACATTTTTCCCAATTAAGTACAAGATTAGTTTCCTCACAACATTGCAAAACAAGAGATAAGTTATGCAAACAATGGTCAAAAGAAGTACCAAAAACAGAAAAATCGTCCATAAAAATCTCCATAATTTCCTCAACCATACCATGAAAAATCGCCATCATACACCTCTGAAAAGTAGCAGGTGCATTACATAATCCAAATGGCATCCTGCGAAATGCAAAAGTACCATATGGACATGTAAAAGTTGTTAGTCCAAGTGGCTACAATAATCTAGAGGGGGGGTGAATAGATTATCCGGTTTTCAAATTTTGCCCTCTTTTCGAAAGACTCAAGCAAAAATGAAATGCTAAATGCGGAAAGTAAATAGCACACGCCGATTTATAGTAGTTCAACCCACCTAGGGCCTAATCTACTACCACCCCAGTATATCTGGGATGGATTTCAAAAAGAAAAAATGATTTTATTAATTTACCAAAAATTAATACAACACCTTGAGGATTACCACAACCCTCTTTCACCACCTTGAGGATTACCACAATCCTCTTACAACACCTTTGAAGATTACCACAACCTTCAAACACCTATCACCTAGATCACCCAAGTGTATTCTTACCACAAGAATACTCACAAGGATGTCTTGTGTTGAATGATGACCAAAATCAAGATTACAACTCAATAATGATTGATACAATATGAGTACAAGTGTAATCAAGAATTGAAAGCCTAGACCTCAAATATGTGCAAGTGAAAGTGCTTAGGCTAGTACAACAAGATTTATGAGAGTGTTTGCTCAATTGCTCTTTGCTTGTATAGAGTGTTGTATATTGTTGCTTGAATGAAGCCTCTATTTATAGGAGAGGACTTGGCTTTCATTTCCAGACATTGGCTCCTCCTTGGGGAGTGATTTGCTGCAAAAGAAACCATTTAAAATGATCAATATAGCTGTTAGAAATTAATCCCACAAAATAGGGAAAAACTGTCTGAAAACGCAGCGGATAGTTTGCTGATAAACATAGGGTTCGATCGGTCGCGCAGAGATAAGATTGAAATTGAATTCCGCGAATTTTTACACAGGGGGACCGGTCGGAGGGGGGTGCGACCGGCCGCCGCCTTAGTCTGGACCGGTTGGACTGAAGAAATATCAAACAGAAGTCCGGAACAAAAACTAACTCCCTGTGTACGGTCGCCCGGGGGTCTCCACGGCCGACCTCGCCCGCCCCCTTTTTTCTTACGCCTCATTTTTGCTTTCTCACCACTCAGTACGGGTTGCCCTATAGGGCGACCGGTCGAGCTCTGAAACAAATGTGTTGTCCAATTTTTTATCGAAAAATAAACTCCAAAAAATACTCCGAAAAATAGTAAAAACATTTTAAGTTGATCTAAGTATTTAGACAACATTTAGGACATTGTTTTGGTTTAAAACTCATTTGAACAAAATCGAACATAATCATCAAAATCATGATAAAAACATTTATCTAACAAACTCCCCTTTTTGATGATTACAAACCAAAATAATTTTCTCGAGGACGACTTTGAAAACAAATCAGTTTTCCGATTTTACGAGTGAACTATCCGTTAAAAACATTCCATACAAAGCTCCCCCTATCTATGAGCATATAAACAAAATATTTTTCATAAGCTAAAAGTACAAGCTATAACTAGCTTATATAAGATGCCTATAAACATCATAGGCAAATAAACTCCCCCTGTCACAATACTTATAATCAATTTCATTTGAGTCCAAAATTCAAGCCATGGACTAGGTATTCTTGGCTTTAAGAAGCCATAGCTTTTTATTGCGAGCTTTTATTAGCTTTTCTTGAGCTAACGAGCCAATTTCCTGTTTCTCCCCCTTTGGAATCATCAAAAAGAATGTTAGAATGGTAAAAACACCATACAATAATATCAAAGTGCGCCAAAGGGACGGTTTATCAACCGTTGAGTAATTAAAGCGTAAAAATCGAAGGAAAATGGGAGAAATGTATCATAAAGAGTTCATACGCTTGTTTTATAAGGCAAAACATGATCTCAATAGATGTTGGAGACTTTTGGAAGCAAGAGAATCATGTAAAAGTTGAAATTTTCATTGCGACATTTCATCGAACACGTTGTGTGCGTGAAAAATAAAAGAGGTTCTATATAACCCTTGTAAATGTTTCAAGCCAAAAAATTTTATCACCAATTCACCTCAATCATTATACAATACAACATAATAGATAAGCTCATCAAAATCATATGCAAAAAATATCAAGAAATATACCAAGGTTATTAACTCAAGGGTTCAACCCAATTGAGCAAAAGAAGAGAAATTCTTACCATTTGATCGGAAAAGATGAGCCATAATGATGATGATCATGCTATATAATGTCCATGTTGTGAAAAAAATGCATGAAAACCATTTTTGAATGAAATATGTGAAAATTTGGCAAACGGGACGAAAAATGGCCAAAATATGTTAAAGTTGCGAATGCTGAAGACAGAACCATTTTAATCCAAGATATAGCCTAGGGCGACCGGTCGACGTTGAGGGCGACCGGTTGCCCTCAACCCTTTCAGCCCACTGTCTGTCAGTTTTTCCAAAATCCGAATTTTCAACCAAAAATCCGATTTTTCGCCCCTAAGTTTTAAAAAAAACGTGCAAAATGCAAACGTAAGCTTCATTCAATATGCATTATGCCTAACCGAGCTCGTATCGATGCAAAAGTCTCGGAGGATAGCGGTTTTGTAAAAATGTCCGCTAATTGATCTTGAGATGGTACAAAAGATATCTCAATTTTTCGTTTTGAAACACAATCCCTTAGAAAATGATGTCGAATCTCAATATGTTTGGTACGGTTATGATGAAATGGGTTTTGAGCAATATTAATAGCGGATATATTAGCACAAAAGATAGGTACATTTTCAAAAGAGCATTTGTAATCCGCTAAGGTTTGTTTCATCCAAAGAAGTTGAGTACAACAAAATGCGGCGGAAATATATTCGGCTCCGGCCGTTGAAAGAGAAACACAATTTTGCTTCTTTGAAAACCAAGAAACTAGGCAATCGCCTAAAAATTGACATGATCCGGAAGTACTTTTCCGATCATCAATATTTCCCGCATAATCCGAATCACTATAACCTTTAAGAGAAAAAATTTCATTCTTGGGATAAAATAAATCATATTGAATGGTGCCTTTCAAATATCGAAAAATCCTTTTAACGGCACTCATATGAGATTCTTTGGGATTGCTTGAAAACGAGCACATAGGCATACGGCATGAAGAATGTCCGGTCTACTAGCGGTTAAATAAAGTAAGCTACCAATCATACCTCGATACTTTGATTCATCTACGGACTTGCCTTTCTCATTTTTGTCAATTTTGACATTTGTTGCCATGGGAGTAGAGACGGTTCTTCCTTCTTCAATGCCGAACTTTTTCAAAAGTTCTTTTGTATACTTAGATTGTGAAATGTAAATACCTTCTTGACATTGCTTAATTTGGAGTCCAAGAAAGAAGTTGAGCTCCCCCATCATGCTCATTTCAAATTATCCTTGCATCAACTTAGAGAATTTCTTGCACAAAGAATCATTAGTAGCACCAAAGATAATATCATCAACACAAGTAAACAATCTTGCCCTTTTTCAAAAACAAATAGAGTTGTATCAACTTTACCTCTTATAAAACCATTTTGTAAAAGAAAAGAACTAAGTCTATCATACCATGCACGGGGTGCTTGTTTTAAACCATACAAGGCCTTTTTAAGTTTATAAACATCATTAGGCCTAGAAAAATTTTCAAACCGGAGGTTGTTTTACATAGACTTCTTCTTGAATAATACCATTTAAGAAAGCGGATTTAACATCCATTTGATAAAGTTTGAAATTTTTAAAACAAGAATAGGCAAGTAAAATACGAATAGCTTCTAAACGTGCTACGGGTGCAAAAGTTTCATCATAGTCAATACCTTCTTCTTGACAATACCCTTGAGCTACTAACCTTGCCTTATTTCGAACAATGTTGCCTTGATCATCAAGTTTGTTCCGGAATACCCATTTTGTACCAATAATAGTTTGAGATGGAGGACAAGGTACTAATTCCCATACATCATTTCTTTCAAATTGATTTAACTCCTCTTGCATTTCTAAGAACCAATCCTCATCCTCAATGGCCTCTTTAGCATTTTTAGGCTCTTTTTGAGAAATAAGAGCTTTCTCGGAAAATTTTCTCCGGGTCATCACTTTGTCAAGGGGATCACCAATAATAAGATCTTTTGGGTGATCTCCCTTATATTTCAATGCAACGGGAAGATCCGAGATATCACCTCTATCTTCTTGAGGACCATTTGAAGTGGATGGTTGATCATTTGATGTAGACGGTTGATCATCAATTTGAACAAATTGTTCAATAATATATTCTTCATCACTTTCATCATTAGGTATTCTTTCAACCCCCGAAGCTTCATTAAATTTGACATGGATGGATTATTCAACAACTCCACTAGTCTTATTGTAAACCCGATATGCTTTGCTTTTTGTTGAATATCCCATAAGTATCCCTTCATCGGCCTTAGGATCAAGTTTGTCCAATTGATCCTTGGTATTCAAAATAAAGCATTTACAACCAAATATCTTGAAATAACTAATATTTGGAGTTCTACCTTTCCAAAGCTCATATGGAGTTTTATTCATTTTAGGACGAATATAAACTCGATTAATGACATAGCAAGCGATTTACTTACGGCTCGCCCAAAAATATTTTGGAAGTGAAAATTCATTGAGCATGGACCGACTCATCTCTTGTAATGTCCGATTTTTCCTTTCGGCTACTCCATTTTGTTGAGGTGTCCTTGGAGCTGAAAAATTATGAGCATATCCTTTGGTTTCACAAAATACTCTAAATTCACCGTCAAATTCTCCACCACGATCGCTTCTAATAGATTTGATAGTGTCTTCCTTTTCATTCTCAATAAGTCTACACAACTTAACAAACTCATTAACGGCATCGCTTTTATTGGTAAGAAAAAGAGCCCAAGTATATCTAGAAAAATCATCGCGATAACAAAAGTGTAATGTTTTCCATAGACTAGCCGACAATATCCCCATACAAATCAAGGTGAAGCATTTGTAGGGGTTTGGTTGTGGAAATTTCATTTTTGGGCTTAAAACTACTTTTAACTAATTTGTTCTTTTTACAAGTGTCACATAAGCCAAGATTTTCAAAATTCAATTTGGGTAGTCCTTTCACATGTTGGTTTTTGTAAATGTTTTTCAAATTCTTGTATCCAACATGTCCAAGTCGCCTATGCCATAAACTAGTTAAATCATTATTGGCGACTAAACAAGAAACATTTTGACTAACCAAATCACTTGTACAAATTTTGTAAAGATTGCCTTTTCTATTTGCTTCACAAATAATTTCACCATTTTTAAGAATAAGACATTTTTCTTTATTAAAGGAAACATCATAATTTGAATCACAAAGTTGGCTAACACTTATCAAATTAAACTTAAGCCCTTCAACTAAGAGAACATTACTAAGAGAGAAAGAAGAGTTACCAATTTCTCCATTTCCAAGAATTTTTCCTTTGCCATGGCCGAACATGACCATACCCTCTTCTTGGAGCTTGATGTTGGTAAAAAGTTCTCTCCTCCCGGTCATATGGCGTGAACATCCGCTGTCCACGAGCCATTTTGAATTTTCCATTGTTGTTATGGCCCCTATTACCTACAAAAGAATTTCTTTTAGGTACCCTATAATTTTGGGGTCCATGGGGGTTAGTCTTGAGACATTTGGGTCTCCAAACATGTCTTGAGCTATTTCTCAATTTGCAATTATTAGCATAATGTCCAACTTTGCCACAATAAAAACAAGTAGGAGTATTATAATTATTAGCACGTACAAAAGTCGGACCTTGGTTATTTTTCTTAAAAACACTTTGAAATGGCTTATAACCAAGTCCCAATTTGGAATGCTCACCTCTTTGTGCATCTAAAATTTTTGTGACTTTATCCGTGCTTATGTTGAAACGATGCACATCATTTTTCAAACATTCAATATCTTTTGTGAGCGATTCCTTTTCGGTTTCAAGAGAATGAATTCTAGTAAGAGTGAGAGCATGAGCTTTGTCTAGAGATTCATAAGAGGTAAATAATTTTTCCTTTTCAACCTTAAGCTCCTTATGCTCCTTTTTCAAATTTTTGTATTTAACAATTAAATTTTGAAACTCAATTTGCAATTCATCAAAATCACATTGCAAGTCATCAACTATGGAGGAAGTAGAAGAATTTGAGTGTACCTCATTGTTTTCATCGTCTATGGCCATGAGATCGTGTTCGGTTTCTCCTTCCTCATCGGTTGTTTCGAGTAGTTCATCCCATGTTTTGACCTCCGCGTTTAGAGCCTTCTTTTTTGTGAAAGGCTTCTTTTTCTTTTGCTCCTCTTCATCGAGCTTTGGGCAATCGGCAATGAAGTGCCCGGGTTTTCCGCATTTAAAGCAAGCATTATCTCTTGGTTTTCTTGCTTTATTTTTATTCACAAATTTTGCAAATTTTCGAACAAGTGCGGCCGTCTCCTCATCATCATCATCATTATCATAGTATGCACTATTAGAAGAAGAAGCAAGACCTTTAGGAATAATTTGCATACCCGATTGATTTATGGATGGTTTGGAATTTTTCCTCTCCTTGAGATAGACTTCATAGATGAGGAGGTTTCCAATGAGCTCGTCAAACTTAAGTGTCTCAAGGTTTTGTGCCTCCGTGATTGCCGTTACTTTTTCGGACCATGAGCCGGGAAGAGCATTCAATACCTTAGTCACCTTGTCTTCTTCGGAAATGACTTTACCAAGGGCCACAAGAGGATTGACAATATTATCAAGTCTTTCCACCATCTTGGAAATGTTTTCACAATCATGCATGTTAAAGTTTTCAAAGTCTTTAACAAGCATGGTCTTTCTTGTTTGCTTGACCATCTTAGTCCCTTCATAAATTATCTCCAATTTTTCCCAAACCTCATGTGCCGACCTTATGCCTCTTATGCGATTATACTCGGTAGCCGTAAGAGAGCAATGCAAAATATTTAAGGCCTTACCGTTTAGAAAGAAAGCCTTTTTGTCGTTTTCATCGAACTCCTTGAAAGGTTTAGGAGTCAAGGTGCCATCCTCCGATTTCTTGGTTGGTTGATCAACTCCTTCAATGACCACATTCCAAATATCGAACCCGCACTCTTGTAGAAAGCACTCCATACGGTCTTTCCAAAATGCGTAGTTGTTGGCGTCGAATAGTGGTGGCTTGTTGGTGGAGGCGCCGGTGGTGAGATGGGCATCATGTGTAGCCATGGATCTTTCCTCTTTACTCGGAACGAGCTAGCCAAAGAGTTTGGCTCTGATACCACTTGTTAGTCCAAGTGGCTACAATAATCTATAGGGGGTGAATAGATTATCCCGGTTTTTCAAATTTTGCCCTTTTTTTCGAAAGACTCAAGCAAAAATGAAATGCTAAATGCGGAAAGTAAATAGCACACATCGATTTATAGTAGTTCAACCCACCTAGGGCCTAATCTACTACCACCCCAGTATATCCGGGATGGATTTCAAAAAGAAAAAAGGATTTTATTAATTTACCAAAAATTAATACAACACCTTGAGGATTACCACAACCCTCTTTCACCACCTTGAGGATTACCACAATCCTCTTACAACACCTTTGAAGATTACCACAACCTTCAAACACCTATCACCTAGATCACCCAAGTGTATTCTTACCACAAGAATACTCACAAGGATGTCTTGTGTTGAATGATGACCAAAATCAAGATTACAACTCAATAATGATTGATACAATATGAGTACAAGTGTAATCAAGAATTGAAAGCCTAGACCTCAAATATGTGCAAGTGAAAGTGCTTAGGCTAGTACAACAAGATTTATGAAAGTGTTTGCTCAATTGCTCTTTGCTTGTATAGAGTGTTGTATCTTGTTGCTTGAATGAAGCCTCTATTTATAGGAGAGGACTTGGCTTTCATTTCCAGACATTGGCTCCTCCTTGGGGAGTGATTTGCTGCAAAAGAAACCATTTAAAATGATCAATATAGCTGTTAGAAATCAATCCCACAAAATAGGGAAAAGTTGTCTGAAAACGCAACGGATAGTTTGCTGATAAACATAGGGTTCGACCGGTCGCGCAGAGATAAGATTGAAATTGAATTCTGCGAATTTTTACACAGGGGGACCGGTCGGAGGGGGGTGCGACCGGTCGCCCTTAGCTGTGACCGGTTGGACCTGAAGAAATTTCGAAACAGAGAAGTCTGGAACAAAAAACCAACTCCCAGGTACCGGTCGCCCAGGGGGTCGACCGGTCGCCCTCACCGGTCGACCACACACCTGGTCGACGGCCGCCCCGCCTTTTTTTTTCTTACGCCTCATTTTCTGTTTCTCAGCTCAACTCAGGTACGGGTTGCCCTATAGGGCGACCGGTCGAGCCTGAAACAAATGTGTTGTCCAATTTTTTATCGAAAATAAACTCCAAAAAATACTCCGAAAAATAGTAAAAACATTTTAAGTCGATCGGAAGTATTTAGACAACATTTAGGGACATTGTTTTGGTTTAAAAACTCATTTGAACAAAATCGAACATAATCATCAAAATCATGATAAAAACATTTATCTAACAAAAGTGGTCTTTTCTTGATCCTCAGGGGCAATGGCGATTTGATTGTACTCGAATAGCCATCAAGAAAAAGAGTATTCGCACCGCCAACTGTCCAACATTTCATCAATAAAGGGGAGGGAAAATGATCTTTACGAGTAGCTTTATTCAGTTTTTCGTAATCAATACATACTGCCATCCCGTGACAGTTCGTAGAAATTAATTCATTGTTATCATTTTTCACAATCTGTCATACCCCTTTTTAGGGACAACCTGCATCGGACTCGCCCATGAACTATCAGAAATGGCATAAATAATACCCCGCCTTTAGCCATTTTAGAACCTCATTTCTCACAACTTCTTTCATTGCGGGATTAAGTCGTCTTTAGTGTTCAATAGAAGGTTTATAAGACTCTTCCATTAAAATTTTATGTATTACAATGGAAGGACTTATACCTTTCAAATTAGAAATATACCAACCCAAAGTCGACTTATGCTCATGAAGCACACGCAACAACTTATCCAATTCGGGTAAAGATAATGAAGCAGAAACAATTACCGGGTAAGTTTTATCTTTTTCCAAAAATGCATATTGAAGATGTTCCGGAAGTTCCTTTAGTTCTAAAGTACCTTTCGGAATATTTTCAATATTGGCATTTTCTAATTCTTCCTTTTGTTTTTCTTTTACAATTTCTTTAGCCTCAAGGGAAAGAATAAACTCAAGCAAATCAATGTCATCACTAACTTCATCATCACATTTCATTATTGAATTAATCAAACAATGTTCTAACGGATCTTTTAAATCTTGTTTTATAACCTCTGTTTGAGCACATTGTTCGATCATATCAATAAAATGACCTGTTTGAGGTTCTTCTTGAAATTTTATTGCTTTATAAATATTAAACAATACTTCATCATCATTTACCCATAATGTTAACTCTCCTCGTTGCACATCAATTAGAGCTCGTCCCGTTGCTAGAAAAGGTCTTCCAAGAATCAATGGCATTTCATGATCTTCCTCCATATCCAACACCACAAAGTCCGCCGGAAATATGAATTTATCCACTTTGATCAACACATCTTCAATCACTCTTCTTGGGTAGGTGAGTTATCTATCGGCTAATCACAAAGAGCCTTATTAAAGTAAGAATCACCAATAGTACAAGGGATAGTGAAACTCCCCGGATCTCTTAATTTTTGTGGTAGCTTTCTTTGCAAAATGGCGCTACATTCTTCTGTGAGATTGACCCTCTCGTATGCCTCCAACCTTCTCTTTCTCGACATCACATCTTTCATGATTTTGCATAATTTGGCATTTGCTCAAGTGCATCGGCAAAAAGAATGTTGATGTGAAGTTTCTTGAATATTTTCAAGAACTTGGAAAATTGAGCGTCCAACTTTTTCTTCTGAAACCTATGTGGAAAAGGAAGAGAATTTGGTAATACATTATCAGAATTAGAAATTGGTTTTACCTTATTTTTCGCACTTTCTGATTGCTTGTCAATGTCCTCTTCATTGTGGAGTGTTTCAGAGCTTGCTTTTGGTTCATTGGTGGCATGAGTAGGCATTTTTGGTTCATCATATTCAGTTCCACTTCTCAACTTAATGGCCTTGCAATGCTCATGTGGGTTCACCTCGGTGTTACTTGGAAACGTATCAACTTTTTGTTGTGAATTAATAGTCGTGGCCAATTGGCCCACTTGTGTCCCCAAAGATTTGAGATGACTCTCAATTGTTGTAACCATTGAGCTCAAATTGTCCATGTTAGAATCGGTCTTGTTCATCCTTGCTCGTGTTTCTACAAGGAATGAATTAAGTAATTCTTCCAAAGACGGCTTTTGTTCTCCCACGTGTGTACTCGTACTTGCTTGATTCTGAAATCCCGGAGGTGGTTGCAACACATTTCTCGTGTTGCTATACGAGAAATTTTCATGATTACGAAGTCCCGGATGATAATGTGTTGGCAATTGATTCCCTCTATTGTTGAAACCCCGATTGTTCACGTAATTAGCTTGCTCCGTATCGGGATTCACCACTTCTTGACTTATCTCCATAACAGCCGCTGGTTGTTGTTTTCCACCCGAATTAGAGTGGCAATTTGCTTTGACAATGCGGAAATTTGAGAAGCTAATGCGGACATAGTATCAAGTTCAAGAACACCGGCAACTTTTCTTGGCGTAGATCTCTCAGAAGGCCATTGATAACTATTTGCAGCCATTTCTTATAGTAAAACCATGGCTTCACTTGGAGTTTTAGTCATTAATGTACCTCCCGCTGCAGCATCTATAATAGTTCTCAAATGCCCATTCATACCATTGTACAAGTACTGCACTTTTTGCCAATCTGCGCACCGTGTTGTGGACACCTCCTCAATAATTCCTTGAATCGCTCCCAAGCTTCGTAGAGTGGTTCAAAGTCGATTTGATGAAATTGAGCAATCTCACTCTTCAGTTGAAGTGTCTTGCTAGGTGGAAAGAATTTTGCCATGAATTTTTCAGTGAGATCATCCGAACTAGTGATACTTCCTGGTGGGAAGGTTTGAAGCCATTGTCTAGCTTTATCACGAAGTGAAAACGGAAATAACCTCAATCGAATAGCTTCATCGGGAACCCCATTCATTTTTATTGTGCCACATATCTCGAGAAAAATGGCCAAATGAGCGTTAGGGTCGTCCACATCACTACCCCCAAACTGGTTTTGTTGTACCATGTTGATCAAGGCCGGTTTCAATTCAAAATTGTTCGCGTTGATTGGTTCGCGAACAATGCCTGAATAATTTTGGTTGGTGGTTGGTCTAAAATAGTCACGAATGGCCCTCTCTGGTGGTGCAATAATAGGTACGCGTTCTTCTTCTTCACTGTTTCCTATCATTTTTGCGAATTTGATTCTTTGTGCAGCTCTAATCTTCTGGAGTGTTCTTTCAATTTATAGATCAAATAAAATTAAATTAGCACTTTTATTTCTTCGCATCAACAAGAAAACACAAAAACGGCAATAACCCTATTGTAACAAGAACCAATCTAAATTAAAGTAAAACTACTAAGTAATAATATTAGCGCAAATAAGATGAATTATTCTCCGGCAACGGCGCCAAAAACTTGTTAGAGATTTTCTTACCGCAAGTCTACGGTGTCAAGTTTTAATATAGTGAAAGTAAGGTTGTCGTATCAAAGGGAATAATTATCGAATTATTGCTAAGTACTATAATATAGTAGTCTAACTTTATTTAGAAATTCAATAATTGATGGAGTTTATTATACTAGAATAACAAAAATAAATTAAGAATATGAGAATAAAAAAATGAGTTTATCCAAATGATTAAATGAATTCTAGAGGTGTGATGAATCTAGTTATCCCTTATGTTATCAATATGGTTTTCAATCTTCAATTACCAATTTATAAGTCAAGATTTCTACAATAATCATTTCCTCTCTCGAGTGCCAAATGATTTTAGATCTCAATTGGGAAATCAATATCTCTATAAAAATCACCAATTAAAATCTCAATAAAAGCTATGAATCTTGATAAATGACTTCAAAGGATTCACAAATCTCTCAATTCTATGAAATTCTAGGTTATGCTATTTCAAGGTCATGTATTCAATTACCTATCTCAAGTGTCAAATCAAATACACCAAACACTCTAAATTATTGATCAAGTAATTTAGAAGTAATAGATCCAAATAACACAAATAAATTGATAGATCTATATTGACAAACCACAATCTCAAAACATAAGTTCAAACATAGATTACATCATCCCTCTAGAATTATAGAGTTTAGCTCATGATTGAAGAAAATGAATCCATAAGAACACAACAATACATCTTACAAGATATGGAGAAAGTAACAAAATAAGAACAAGAGTAGAGGGATCTTCTCTATTTCTAGATGATAAGAGCCTTCAATCTTCTTCTCCAAGCTTTTCCCAAGGTGTTTCTAGCATTCTTCCTTGTCTTCTTGCTGTTTTGTTGTCTTCCCAAGGGTCCAAGATCCCTAATTTCACGCCTCAAGACTTGTATTTATACCCCCACAAAAATCCAAGAAAAAGGAATAAGTTGCCTTGTAATTTCGCCCGTGGCGCTGGTATAAACTGAACCAAGACAGACCATCTCGATCCGCGGCCCGGCTTAAATTTTCCACCCGTGACTGGGCTAGCCGCGACCATAAACGTTTTTCAAATGCGATTTCTTCCTACCAAAGACGTTTTTCATTGTTTTCATCATTTTTTGGCTACCAAAACCTATATTGACTCTTCAACGACACTTAATGAAATAAAATGGACTCTAGCGATTCTAAAACATCCAAAATTAATACAAAATCCTAGTCTAAAATACACTATTAATTGGTAAAATACCAACTTAACAAAAATATAAGAATTTTTTAGATGTAAAACCAAATAATTTATCAAATAAATCAGTTATAATAAAGCCACACGAAGATTCACACTCAATATTTGGCTATCAAATAGAATGGATTCAATACTTTTCTTCTCTCGAAGCTTGAACTGAGAATGAGTATACCATAGTCGTTCACATTGTACCTTTATCTTCCACGTCTCTTTCTCAGGGTTGATATCGGAGATAGTGTTCATCTTGGTAGTCATCTTCTGTAATATGAAGTCAGTGGGTATTATCATGCAAAACAATAGAAAAATATACACAAAGAAGTCACCTCAAAAAACTTGTTGGATATATATATATATAAATATATTAAATATCTATTTTCAAAACTCGTAAATTAATTAATATCTTTCTTCAAAACTCGTATATAAAATATAAGATTTTGCTGATTAAATATTTTATTGGATTAAATATTGATTAGATTAAACTTGCCGAATATACATACATATATTTGATTGGATTAAATATTGATTTTTTTCAAATTGATAGTAAATAAATTTATCCAAATATAAGGAAAATCAACTGAGTCAATAGTTATTAACGGAAAATCAATCGAGTCAATAATTATATACGATAAATCAATCGAGTTAATAGTTATATACGGAAATACGAAAATTTAATTAATACATTGATACTTCGGAATGGAAGCTTGAATCTTATCACTCTAGATAAACATACGGGTCAATATCTTAAATAGAAAAGCATCTCAGGTACATTTAAAAAAAATAGAAGAATATTTCAGATGTAAAACCAAGTAATTCATCAAATTAATCAGTTATAATAAAGTCACACAAAGATTCACACTCAATATTTGGCTATCAAATAGAATAGATTCCATACTTTTCTTCTCTCGAGGCTTGAACTGAGAATGAGTATATCATAGTTGTTCACATTGTACATTTATCTTCCACGTCTCTTTCTCAGGGTTGATATCGGAGATAATGGTAATCGTCTTCTGTAATATGAAGTCAGTGGGTATTATCATGCAGAACAATAGAGAAATATACACAAAGAAGTCACCTCAAAAAAACTTGTTGGATATATATATATATATATATATATAAATAAATAGGGAAGGGATCCTGTGAGACCACCCTCCTAGGTAAGACCATAGGACCAGATCTACACCATCAAAAAAATAAATCAATGGCCAAGATATGAACAAATATATACAACAATTCATATGAAAGTATACATTAGAAGGGGTAAAATAGGAATCCAAGAAACTAAATATGGTAACCGCCTCCTACAAATTAGGGACGTGATCTGTTATTGATCACGTCCCCAAATCACGCGATTCACCTTTCCTTTCTCTCCCTTCTTCACAACAACAATCTCTGCGTCGCAAAAACAACATGTACTGCTCCATTCGGACCTGCAAATTATTCAAATTTGGCAACAGAATCATGCAACAATTAATGAAAAGTATACAAATTTCACTAAACTAACTATACATTAAAACACTACTAAGTATACACAAACAATTGACTAAGTATACAATTACACTAAACTACCTGTACATTAAAATATTACTAAGTATACAGAAACATTTAACTAAGTATACAATTATATTCAACTAACTATACATTAAAATATTACTAAGTATACAGAAACATTTAACTAAGTATACAGCTACACTGAACTAAATACACAATTCCACTGAATTACTTATATAACTAAGTATACAATTCAATTGAACTAAGTATACAATCCACATAACTAAGTATACAAATTCACTAAACTACTTACTAAACTGCTTATATAACTAAGAATACGATTCCACTGAACCAAGTATACAAATCCACTGAACTAAATATACAATAAAAAACATGACTAAGTGTACAAGTCCACTTTGAACTAAATATACAATTCCATCGAACTAAATATATGATAAAACAAACCGGTATAAAAGTACAATTCCTAGAAAAGAGTTGATGCGTTTTTTCTCTCTAAAAATCGCCAATCGAAAAGGTAAGATTGTATTTGCCTTAAAAATAGCAATTACAGATATTAACCCGCCTATTTAAAAATTGATGATATAGAAAGTACAAATATACCCTTATTAGCCTAGAATAACTAGAATGATCTACACGATTTAAAATTTTAAATCAAGAGTCTATAAGTATTCCTATGGACTAACCTAAAGGAATTGGTCTCATTTGAACCAATCCCTATATAAATATATTAAATATTTGTTTTCAAAATATCTTTTTTTCAAAACTCGTATATAAAATATAAGATTTTGCTAATTAAATATTTTATTGGATTAAATATTGATTGGATTAAACTTGCCGAATGTACATATATATATTTGATTGGATTAAATAATGATTTTTCGAAATTGATAGTAAATCAATTTATCCAAATATAAGGAAAATCAATTGAGTCAATAGTTATTAACGGAAAATCAATCGAGTCAATAGTTATATACGAAAAATCAATCGAGTCAATAGTTATATACGAAAATACAAAAATTTTATTATTACATTGATATTTGATTAGATTAAATATTGATAAAATCATTTGAGGCAATAGTTATATACGGAAAATTAATTAATACGTTATAAAGAAAATCAGTTGAGTCAATAGTTATATACGTAATTTAATTAATAAGTTGATGATAAATTGATAATAAATCAATTTATAATTGGAAGAATAAGGTGGTGACACGGATTGCCACGTGGCTAAATATAAAGATGACACGCGGATTTGGAAGAGTAAGGTGTTGACACATGTACCAAATTGCAGAGGTAATAACATGTGCCAGCTTGTTTTTTCTTTTAGTATATAGGATTGATATATATATATATATATATATATATATATATATATATATGTTGTAGCCGTATCCTTAATATTTCAACACATGACCTATTTACATACACATGTCATATTGTATCTGTGTCATGTACCTGTATTAGTGCCTCATAGGCGTTCAACTCTTCAGCTATCTATCAACGAAGCTAATCCATATTCTTAAATGGACTCCTTGCCACTTTCAAACTTCATATACATGCACACAAGGTAAAAAGACTTACTACAATAAATATGATAAATATATCACCTAGTCAAAAAACTAGATAAAGATCTAAAGATCCTAACTTATTAATATCATATCAAGGTCAAATCCTTTAAACAATATAATAAGATTAACTCTCTTCTAAGTAAATTATATAGATCATCTATAATCTTTCCTAATCTCTATCAAATTATATCTATATAAAATCAAACCTTACTTATGGGACAACTCAAGAAAAGAAAAACACAAATATCTAAATAATTAATTACAGGTATAATTACAAAAACCTCCCTTAGGTTTGGGTTAATTACAAAAAAATCCAGAGAATTTTATAAATTACACAAAACCCCTTTAGGTTTGATCTAGGTTACATTTCGTCTTTTATATGTAAATAAAATTCAAAAGCTCCCCTTACGTTTACCAAAATATTACAGTTACTCCCTTAAATTTAATATACAGTCACACCTCAAGGGGCTTTGTGTAATTTTCAAAATTCCACTTGTTTTTTCTTTTTTTTTAATTAGCCCAAACCTCGGGGGAGCGTTTTGTAACCAACCCTTAACTATAAGGAAACTCGTGTGGAATACATTTAAGTTTGTTATTCAGTTATGCTTTCTCATTGATTGCAAACACAAACAACATAAGAGACAACATCATCGTGAACAGCTAAATGTATGGTTATTTCAATGAGCTATCCACGAAGTTGGAAGAATCTCAAATAAAGCACATGGCTTTTGAGCACTTTAAGCATAAAATGACATATCAATTTCCCTACCTAAAAACAACTCAACCATTTGCAATAATGTATTATATATTGGTTACAAAAGTTTTTGATTAAATCAATTACACAGCATTAATTACTTAAGGCAAGAAGAAATGTAAAGTATTTTTTTCTAACAAAGTTGAGTTGAAATGTCTTATTTAGGAATTCTATAATATTAATACTGCACAATATATATGTTCCAAACCTAATTAAGAAATTATACTTATTATCCGTACTAGTACCAAACTCATTTAGTGATACTCGCATACTGTACCAGCCCTAAAAAAGTAATCATACTCATTCATGCTCGTCCCATTAGATTCTAATAAAAGGCTGGATATATCCTCGTCTACCCATCATGTTGTCATCACTGGGACTCTTACCTAGGCTTCACTCCGTTCTACAACTATTCTACTTCACTTAGATTTACTAGGAAATGAATACCACCCAAAAAATAAATAAAAAAGAAATGAAACATAAAAAAAAAGAAAAATATGTAATAAGTTATGGGCATTATTCATAGGAAGATCCATTTTCATGTTTTCACGTGTTACAGCTGCAAATAGCAACTCTGTTCCATTTTCTTGTAGATCAACCCATTTGTTTGGGTTTTATTTTTCGAATAGGTAGGAGGGGACCAACTTGAAGTCAAAGCTATTAGCTAAAATTGCAGAAAATTAGATTAGGCAGTACAGTTTATTAAGCAAATTAATTGGAGAACGATTATTAATTGATTTTGTAGAATTAAGCAGTATAGATGAATTTGCATAAACTGAATTTACAGAATAACAATAATAAGAAGTGACTTGAATCGTGTGTTGAACACACTATCCTTAAAACTTATTCTTAAGTACACTTCTGGTACAATTTGGTTGAGTTGCCGGTAATTCTTTTTTTTTTGTTGTTGACTAATATTGCAGTTTGGATATTTTCCTGTTATCTGCAAATTTGAGTTCATAATAAAACATTGGCATATTCAGCTTGTAGCTGCTTATATTCCACGGATTATTCGTGTCTCTACTCAATTTACTCACTGCATAAGCAATGTCTGGTCTTGTACAACTCTTGAAGTACATCAAATGGATGTTAAAACTGCTTTTCTAAATGGAGATTTAGAAGATGAGATTTACATGGAACAATCTGAGTGTTTCTCTGCACCTGGGCAAGAGAATAATGTTTGTAAACTGGTCAAGTCATTATATAGCTTGAAACAGGCACCAAAATAATGATATGAAAAATTTGATAGTGCCATGAAAGAATATGGATTTAAAAAAAAATGAATGTGATAAATGTGTTTATGTTAAAGAGAGTGAAAATGGCTATGTCATTTGGAGTCTTTATGTAGATGACATGATTGAATGTAATGATCAAATGATTAAATCCACAAAAGATATGTTGAAGTCGAGGTTTGACATGAAAGATATGGGTTTAGCTAACGTGATCATCGGATTAAAGATCTATAGACTTTAAATGGACTGACACTTGATCAGTCACATTATGTGGACAAGATTCTAGAGGAATTTAGTAAGGATGACACATCATTAGCTAGAATTCCTATAGACACGAGTCAATATCTATCAATATGGATGTGAGGTTGTATCTCAAGTAGAATATCACGAGTCATAGGAAGTCTGATGTACTTAATGAGTTGTACAAGACCAGACATTGCTTATGCAGTAAGTAAATTGAGCATATACACGAGTAATCCAGGGCATGACCACTAAAAAGGTTTATTCCCCAATGAATGTGATAAAGTTTACCCAGTGACAAGAAGGAAATTTTTTGAGGCATGATAAAGCATCACTTTTGTTAAGTAAAGGATAAATCCAGGTGTATCTTGTAAAGGCATCAACAAAATAAATGTATTATTTGTATCCATTAGTGGAAAGTGCAGATGTAGGACCCCAAACATCAGAAAAAATTAGATCAAAATGAGCCTTAGCATTGGAATGAGCAGCAGGAAATGAAATGCTATGTAATTTGCCCATATTACATTCATCACAAAAGGAGAATTATTTTACTAACAAGGCTTATTTAGAAACTTGAAACATGAGAAACAACAGCAGGACAAGCATGCCCCAGTCTTTTTTGCCACAAGGAATTTGTGCTAAGAGCAGATTGAGTAGAAGTATAGCAGCAGGGAGAGGCTTTATAGATGAAACAGCCTGCAATTGCTGGAAGGGAGGAAGAAGTTGATTGAGAATAAAGGCCTCCTTTAAGAGTTCCTCTCAACATAATGTGATGTGTGTTTTTGTCCTTGACAAAACAAGAAGATTTGTGAAATTCAATATGCACATTGTTGTCATTAATTAGTGAACTGGGAGATGCTGAGTAAGTTCTTGGTAATTTGTGGGACATAAAGAATATTATTAAGAGAAAAGGCTTGTGATGTGAATAACAGGGAATGAAGGATTTACCAACATATTTAATAGGAAGAGAATAACCATTACCAACACTTAACCTTTCAGAGCCAGAGTAGAGTGAATGAATGCAGAGATTGTCAAAATCCGAAGTCACATGAGTAGAAGCTCCACTATCAACAAACCAATTACCATCAGACATGGGAGGATCTGCAGAGTAGCCATGGTAAGATGAAGGAGGACTGCCAAGAATAGAAGAACCTCCATGAGAACCATCCACACTGAAAGCAGGTGTTGAGGACATTGTGGAACAAACATGAGACATATAAGGCAAATGCTGAGGCATAACTCCATACGGTGAAGGACCATTAATATTTGAAGAGGGAAAAGCCACATGAGCCTGAGCAGAGTTGAATTTCAACCCCTGAAAGATTGTATCAAAGCGTTTAAAGCATTTTGATGTAATATGATTTGCCTTGCCACAGATTTGACACATAATGCGATTTTTTTCAAATCTACCACAACCACGGCCTCTAGAAAAACCACCACGACTTGGAGAACTTTTAGAACCTCTTTTAGCCATTCCATTAAGTATCACATTGGCAGAGGGAGGTTGAAAAGGAAGATCCACAGAAGAAGAAATACCCTGAGATAACTGTTGCAACCTCGTCTCATGAGTTTCTAATGCATACTGAGCATCTCGAAGAGAAATGTCACCGACACAAGAACTTAGATTCACAATCACAGTCTCATATTCACTTCCACAACCAACTAAAATATAGGAAATGAGATCCTCATCAGGAGTCAATTTACCAGCAGCATGAAGATTGTCGGCAATGCCTCTCATTTGTAAAAAAAATATCTCGATTGACAGATCATCTTTCTTTGTATTCAGTAATAAATTTCGTAGATGCATCACACTAGCCTTAGATTGAGTGTGAAACAAGGATTCTAACACCGTCCATAACTCAGCCGAGGAAGAACATTGAGAGACATGACCAAGCATGGATTCTGAGATAGTAGAAAGTAGCCAACTGAAAAGAAATTGATCACAACGATGCCAATGGAGAACCTGCGGATCATCGGAAGAGTCAGCAACACCATCAAAGGAGCTTGGAGAAGGCTGAGGAGGAGCAGAAAAGCAAGACGCCATCAAAAGCATGAGCACGAACATTTGATAAGATTAGAGTTTGCCAAAAAATATAATTGGAGCGATCTAGACGAATAGAGATCGGAGCGAATGTAGGGAGAATCAATGGAGTGATAGAAGATGAAGAAGAAGACATTAGAGGCCGCCGGAGAAGATGAACGGAAGAGTAAGGCCAATATATGGCTCAAGATACAATGCTAAAACTAAGATCTAAGGAGAGAATATAGAAAAAAAAACACTAACTTTACTTAAGTAATCAATAGATACAGCTATATTGATACAAATGAAGCTGTGAAGAAAGCTTCACAAAAAACGGTTATAACTAACTAATAGATTTATAACTAACTAACCAACTTCCTAACAACTAACTGTTACATAATATTCAACAATATTCAAGACATAAAAGACATTTCATACAACATAAGTAAAGAGCAATAAGTTTTATAAAAACTAAATAAAAAAAATGTAGTGCTTGTAGTCCTCCAAAAACTAAAATAAATCAGAATTTAAATCTAGAATCCCATGCATAAAATATATCTGTTTTCCAGCTACTCTCAAAACAAACAATTAACGAGGCCGATTTGGATAAATCATATGACTATCCAAACTATCTTGCACAGGATAAATCCCACTACTGAATTCAGGACCTATATTGATTGCATACAAATCTGAAGGCAAACCTGATTGCTCACCTAAAAGAGCCTCATTTTCTTCCCTATTTTCTTGTTGAATCCAAGGATGTTTACTAAATTTTCTCATCCCTTCTAACTCCATTGCAACTTCTTTCATAGTTGGCCTCTCATCACCTCTTAAATTAAGGCATCTCTTCACAAGCTCACCAATACCTTGCAATTGCTCCAAACTCCCTTCTCTCAATATCCGAGGCTCGAGTATTTGGAAAAATCTATTTTCTTTGACGGACATGATAAAATACGTGGCCAAATTCCTCTCTTGTTCCGATTTTGTAGGCGAAAGCGGTTTTTTTCCTGTCATAAGTTCAGCAAGAACCACACCGAAGCTGTAAACATCACTCTTTTCGGTTAATTGGCTCGTGTGAAAGTACTCAGGGTCCAAATAGCCTAACGTCCCCTGCACAAGCGTTGTCACTTGAGTTTGATCCAACGGGACTAATCTGGACGCCCCAAAATCCGATATCTTGGCAGTGTACGAATCGTCTAGCAATATGTTGCTCGACTTAACGTCCCTGTGGATAATCGGCATAGAAGCAGCGGAATGGAGATAGGCTAATGCGCCAGCAGCCTCGGCAGCGATTCTCAAACGATCTCTCCAAGAAAACCAGCTCATTTCGCCACTATTATGAATGTGGTGAAAAAGCGTTCCGTTTGAGACGAATTCATAAACCAGCAAAGGGACTTCGGTCTCCAGACAACATCCTAAAAGCTTAACTACGTTTCGATGGTTAACCTGTGTGAGAATAATCACCTCGTTTATGAATGGCTCGATTTGGCTCTGATCCATAATTCTCGACTTTTTAATGGCGACTACACGCTGATCGGGTAAAATTCCTCTGTACACTGTTCCATAGCCACCCGTTCCAAGAATACGGTCTTCGGAGTAGTTATTGGTGGCCTTTTCCAGTTCCTCGGCGGAGAAGATCTTAGTGGATTCAACTCCACCCTCATTAATACAAGTTTGTTGCTTTAAAAGGAGGCCGCCATTTTGTTGGAACAATTTTTCTCTCATTCTGCCAAGTTTCCTTTTTTTAATGCCAAAATATAGGAATGTTACACCAATAAATATGGATAGCAAGCCAACACTGAAGCCTGGAATACCAACTAGAGTCCATAAGTGAAAGATTTCAAGTATTTAATTAAGAAAAAAGAAGTCATTCTCATCAAACCAAGATTTTTTTTAGCTATTTTGGGGTTTGAAAAACTCAATTTCGCCCTTGAGTTAATTTACTTGCACCAATAGACACGGTTGCGCCGATTACTGTGGATCGTCACTGTAGCATCGATTACTGTGGCACGACACTGGTAGCGTCGAGTTACAATGACTCGACACTGTAGCATGACACTGTAGCGTCGAGTTACTGTGATACTGTAGCATGACACTGTAGCGTCGAGTTACTGTAACTCGACATCCAGTTCTCTCACTTATTATAACCCAGTTATTTTGTTTTTCTCCAAAAAATTTTGAATTCAAGTAACTTTTTCGTTTTAAATTCGTTTTGCATGTATAATATATCAAATTAATCCTCTTTCTGATATCTATAATTCAACACCGATATTGCATATTTAAAAACAAAAAATACAGATTCGATTTTTTAAAAAAGCTTGAAAAAAGAGTAAGAAGATACATAGAGATAAGTGAAAGAGAGAGAAATAATCCAAATATCAAACAAAAATGCTTGAAGGGTATGAATATCATTTAACACCCCAAAATGGCTAAAAAAATGCATGTGTTTATAAAAAATGACTATTTTTCATCTTTACGTTTTGGATAATGCTATTTCAATTCATTTCCACAAAAAAGAATATGCAATCTTATTGCTTTACTCTTGGATGTGCAGCTTTAAATTAGTTAATTATGTTAACATCTTCAAGTTGTAAACATATTGGAACTGAATTGAATTAGATAAAATTGAATTACTGTGGATTGTGATTTTTTTATACACAGCTAATAACTAACTAACTGTATAACTAAGTGAAAACTAATTTTGTATATTTTCTTGCTTTGAATTGGATGTCGAATGCTGATAAATTAGATAAGCCATTTGGAATTTAAGAAGATTTTCATTCATAGTCAAGGTTACAGAAATCGCTAGGCGCTATGTAGACGCCTAGGCCCGATTTCCACACGGGAAGATTTTTTTCAGACTAAATCGTCTTAGTCTGGGTGGCTGTCTAAGCTAATTTCTACAATAGTTTGTAGTGCAAAGTTGTTTACTCAACATAAATAGTCACCAGATATTTTATTTCACGAAAAAATCAAAATATTCCAATAAAATGAATTAAAAATGGTACTTAATATTGGGGACAAATAAATTACCTATTGCGAACTTTATCACTGGGAATTGGGAGTTCACAGCGATGCAACCGAGACCACCTATTCTGCCATCACCATCGTATCCCTCTTTACAGGAGCAGTTATAGCTACCAAGAGTATTAGTGCAAATTCCATGTTCATCACATGGATTCCTCGTCTCACATTCATTGATGTCTGCCAAGACGAATAATTAACTTAACATTAATGGAGTGTTAGCTAAAATTTCTTTATTTTATAGGAAGTGATTTATTGTAGCAAAAACGAAAAATAGTTGATAATCAGAAGTTGATGATATTGTTCTCAACTGCGAATAATAAGCTAAAAGTTGGATAAGTTAATACAATGTTTCTAATTAAAAGTATTTTATTTATGTGTATATATCAAACTCGTTAGCAAAATTATATTTAGAGCATCCCTATCATGCTTTTAGATTTCAATTAAATTATACAAAATTAAAACCAGAAGTTGACATTTGAAAACACTACAAATTAACTTATCAATTTTTACAAACGTTTGCAAACAGTACTCTTTAAGGCTACTGATCCAGTTTTCTTCTTGTCTTGCGTCTTGGGTAATTTGCATGTTTCCTTGGATAAGGCCTCTCCAAGCACAAGCACATTTCAGAGAAAGACAGTGATTTTTTAGCAATACACAGTAAGCGCTAGTTAAGAAAACATGTTTTTGGATTATAGTTAGCTAGCTATTGGTGATACAAAAACCAAGTCTGAAACCAGGATTTTCTATTCCAAAAGGGAGATATAAGACTAGGGATGGCAATAGAGTAGAGCGGGAAGTAAAGACCAAGGCTAGACATATTTTACCGCCGCCCTACCCTACCCCTAGAGCTAGCAATGGGTTGGGTTGTGTTGTCCCAACCTGAGCCCAGCAAGCCAAGCCATGAATTATGGTCGGGTCAGTCTGGCCCAAGATTTCATTGGCGCACGTATTTTATAGCCCAACCCAACCCAATTTGTGTATTTTTTGTAAAGCTTCAGGTCGTTTGGACCGAGCCAAAGTAGGCCAGATCATTTTCAGGTCTACCAACCTATATGTGTGCTGGACTCGTCGGCCTTTTGGGTTGGGCCAATTTTGCCAGCTCCACATGCCCCATGCCTAGCCACAGGTCAAGAATAAAAGACCCCTGCCCCCTGGCTACTACATAGACCCAAGTTGTCCCTTGCATGGGTTGGGGCGAGTTGCACCCATTCCAAAACAGAGTGGGTCGGACGAGTCATTTTACTATGCCTACACAAGACACTAAGACAGTACACTTAGAAATTAGAATTTGGAGTAACACATGATATGTAATGTATACCTTTTTATTTTTTTGAGGTACTATTGTATACTATTTAGGGTAAAAAGAATTTCTACCCAATATGGATAATGGAACTACTATTCTACCTAATTTTATAAAAACTTCTTTTTCTATCCATAATGACTTAACTACCCTTACTAATGGACGGGTACGATCGTGCCCTAAAGTACGGCCCGATCGTACCCTTATTTGTAATTTTTTTTTCGATTCATGTTTCCAAAGTTTTTATGGATTTTCAATTGTGGCTTGTCTTGTGCTATTGTTGGACGTTTTGGTTGATTATTGTTGTGGGTATTTAGATTGGCCATGTATGTTGTGCGTATTTCTTGTCGAATTTCGATTTTCATAAGTTACGTAATTTAGGGTTTATTGGGTGAATTTTTTTCCTCCTCGTGATAAATGGCACTATCGTGCTCGCTAGAAATTCATTAGGGCACGATAGTACCCCTTTGAATAAGGTACTATAGGGTCGCACATAAATAGACGGCCCGATAGTGCCTCGATAGTGGTACTATCGGCCGCCCATTTATGTGCAACCCTATCGCACCTCATTCAAAGGGGACGGCCCGATAGTGTTGCACATAAATAGACGGCCTCGATCAAAGCGGGTGATAGTGCCGACAAAGGGTACTATCGGGCCTTCCATGTGTAAAAAGCTCTATCGCACCTCATTCGAAGGGTACTATCGCACCCTCCCTATGTATTTTGAAGGCTCGATAGTACCATGTTGAAGACCCGATAGTGCCACGTTAAACTTTCCAGTGTCCAAGTTTTTTCTAGTTTTAAAATCAAGAAAATTTTCTATCTTTATACATAAATATTTGCAGAAAGTAATACATTACCTTGGTTCAAAATGTATCTTGAATCGTTTCTTGTAGATTCAAAAATCGAAAAACTAGAGTTTTGCTCAATTATAGTTTGTAGAAAGAAGAAAAAGATGAAGGAAGGAAGAAAAAATGAAAAATATAGCTGGTGGTTGTCCACTTTTATTTAAATAAGAAAGAGAAAAAGTTGAGGGGTATGAATGACTTTTCATTGTAGAAGTGGGCAAAAAAGTTGTTTTATCAAATTTGGTCAAAAAAATATTTTTTTCTATGTTATTATAAAAACACGAATGTTTCTGCTAAAAAGTAGATGGACTAAAATATCCCTTACTCTTTTAATTTCTGATGATGGCAATTATGGTATTTAATCAATAGACAATAGAATAATTAATGGACTGAAAAGTATCTGTCAATGCAACGGTTTTGTTTTCCGTATAGCTTGAAACAACAATACCTTCATGAAACGGTTCATATGAATTGGCAAAATATTTCTACTAAAACTTATTTCATTACATGCACTGAAATGCTCTCTGACCTGTTTTAATTGTCCTCACCACACGATCAGGTACTTTTCCTTCAATATGTTTCCGAGATATGTAGTCAAATTTTGTTCCGATTTCCTGAAATTCTTAACTTCACATTACCATGTAATTTTCTTAAATTCTTATTCCCATGACCACTTAATTGTATGAGTAGGAATAGGAATAATGAATGGGTGTGGGTGTGGGTGTGGCTTTTTCTGAGATACTTAAATTTCTTAATTTTGTTGTTCATAGTGATTTTGGTCCAATCCATACAATTTTTCTAAACTATTTATAGGACAACTTTTAGAACATGAATCAAAAGTAGGTTGATGATTAGATTTTAAACTATTTATAAGACAAGTTTTAGAATTGATCAATTTGGAGCAGCTGGTTGATAATTAACCAGTATGAAAATTTAAAAAGTACATATATACATTGGAACAATAACAACTTCTGATGTGATGAATGAGCAAGGCAGCGGCCGGCGAAAGAATTCTCAGAATAAAAAAAATAGCGAGAAAAAATAAGGAGGGTGTGCGGTGAAAACCCAAGTCCACTGATTTGCGCGTCTTTCCTTTTCATTTTCGTGTTCCACCATTTCACGGCATTGAAGTCTCGGTACATTGATAATGATAAGATATAAATTGGATGATTTTTCTTTATGCCTTTTATTTTTTTGTTTTCGTGTTCCACCATTTCACGACATTGAAGTTTCCATAAATTTTAACAAATAATGACGAGATATAAATTGGATGATTTTTCTTTGTTTTGGATTGATGTGCTTTGTGTGTATGTAAGCCAAGCTCTAAGTACGAAGTTTGAATTGTTGTACTTGGACGTGATTTGCTTCAGGTCTTTGATTTTATTGTTACTTAATCCAATTGAAAGAGTTTTTTAACGGGTGTCTTTATATGTAATGATGTTTAATCTTAATTTCGTGAAATAAAATTGTTTTGTGCAATTATTTCATATAATCTTTGTATCTGTTCGAGATCCAAGTAAATATAATTGTAGAACTGCAATATTTTTATATATAAGGTTCCACTGAATACACTCCTTAGCTTCACTTGGTTTGAGACATGTAATCATGTTACACATTTACAACCATGCAAAATTTGTATATGCATTGTCAATATAATAGTTGATAGGGATTTCTTATCAACGAGGTACAACATGTTGAAATATACATTTCATTTCATTTATGTATTTCATATCAATGTGGTAGAGCTTTGTAGAAATATACATTTGAGTTACCTATACGTTCTAAAATGAGTTTGTATCAGAGGTGCACAAAACTATTTTCACATGTCGAGTTGAGTTGATGATTATGCATTGATATATTTTTGAAAATGATTAAATTTCCTTAACTAAGAAGGTCCACTGTTAGTACCTTGATACCTATTTCCCGACCTTGTCACTAAACCCAAAACCCAAAATTAACTATGAACCCTAATTCTTAAGCAAGTGGGCTTGTGTATTAATAGTTAGACCTTAATGTAGTTAGAGCTATATGGTAGTAAAAATAGATCAATGAGCATTTTATGGTAGTAAAAATAGATCAATGAGCATTTTATGCAGGAGTGGCCTTAGGGCAGTGCAGGTCGTGCCGCCGCACAAGAACCCCCCACAAGGGCCCAAAGTTTTTTTACATATGTTATATGTATATATATGCATATATACATATGTATTGCATATATAAAACATAGGTTGAGATAACCAACATAAGAATTAGTAGGCAGAGCAACTATTGTACATTTTTTTGTACTTAAAGGTCTTGAGATCAATTCAAGACAAAAGCAAAGATGAGTTGTTTTTCTTGCCTTTCTATCTAACTATTTCTTTTTTCGGCCTTTCTATCTAAGTTGTTGGGTCTAACTAATTTTTTGTTTTTGTTTTTGCAAAAATCGAAAAATAGAATTGAGGGTTTTAAAGAGTTGTCTATCTTTAAGGCCTTATTTTGTCATTCATATTTGCCACACAATTTTTTTTTTTTTTTTTTGCAAAACAAAAAAAGAAGAAAGGATTTGAAGAATTTAAAAATGCAAGAAAATCAATTTTTCTTAGCTAATTTATTAGTAGTTTCTTTTTGGTCTTTTCTCTATGGTAATTTATATTGAACTATCTTTTTCGTAATTTGTTTTAATAAGACCAAAATAATATTGAAGTATGATATTTTTGTTATTACATATCTTATTTTTTATGTTACATAAATGAAACTAATGTGATTTTGAATCCTTTAGTGTTTAAATTTGAAAATAATATTTTTTTAACTATTTAAGTATTCAAAATACATATATGATGCTTTTATAATAAAATATAAATTTTATGTTATAGTGGCATATGTCCCTCCAGAGAGACAATGTAAAAGGACGAAAAAGAGGTATGTTGATCTCAATGCACACATAGACAAAAATATATAGAGAGAGTTGAGATGCATAAGGAGAGACAAAATTCACATATTAGATGTTTTCTTGTAAGTCATATTCTCTATTCATCATAAGGTTAGTAATTTAAATCTTCCATGTATGTTAAAGTCGTTTTAACTTTGTTAAAATCTATATTATCATTTTTCTTATCTTTTAGGTTCGTTAATTATTGAATCTGTTTGCTAATCATGTGGCAAAATTGTCCACTATGAAATATTTTTTAGCACCTCTTTTGTATTCTTTTACAATACTTAATTTTTTCATGTTATTTTTTTAGACTTAATGTCCAAGTAGGCCTTAAATTACTCTCATGCTTAGAAAATAATAAATTTTAGTGTGTCACATTTTTATGTATATTAAAGCAAATTATATTAAATAAAGTATGTCTTCACGTGCAGTGCACGTGCACTTTACTAGTAAACAAAAATGGGTAAAAAAACCCATTTTTCCTACTATTTAACCCAAGGGATAACCATTTTTACTTGATATCTAAGGTTCGATTCCCACCACTTACTCCCTTTCCTGAATATGTACAAAAAAATAGTCAACATCAAAACTGAAACTAATTAAATTACCTGTGCAACCTGGACTTAAGTAAGGATTGCCTTCATATCCCTCCGAGCAATTACAATTATACCCTCCGAGACCCGTATCCGAATCAACACAAACACTATTTTCTCTACAAGCAAAATCACCAGATTCCTTCTCCTGATCACAAGTCCCATCCCCAATCGCCCAGTCAACAACTATCGGCACATTCTGGACCGTCCGATTCTGAAAACTCGTGTCCAGCAAATCCGACGTCCGAAACCGAAACCTCTCCTGATCCCCTACAAACGCATACCCACAAGGATCAAAACTGTGTATTCTCGTATGATTATTAAGGCTACCAAGCGCAGAACTAAAAGTCTTGAGCCCTTTGGGTATTGGGGTTTGACAGCAACCGATGCCCGTACAAAACCCGTCCATTAAATCACTGCTTTGCGAACAAAGCGACAAACAGCCGCTGGTGAAGTTTCTGCCACTAGATCCGACGATCACCGCCACGTCGTCGCAGCCAACAACCGTGAACCTGTTAGTGAAAACAAAATTAACAATAACTTTGAGGTGCGAGAACAACTTTCTAAAGACAATATTGCCTCTACTGCGTGGGATTAAAAATTAATAATGTTTCATTTTCGAAATTACAGTCATAACTTTTTAAATTTTAATTGAATAAACTAAAGAGAAACTACCATTCAAGTTGTTGTAACTTTCGAAAATAATAATATATTTTATTTTTAAATCTAAAAATAAAATTGCAAAAAATTTATTAACTTTTATTCTAATCCAAGTCATAGATATATTAAATTGAATATATATAAATTTAATCAAAGACCCATTTGCACTACGCTAAATATTCTAATTAATAAGTTTATTTGTTTTCCTCTATGAAAACAAAATTATTTATTGACAAATTATCTATGTGGGACAAAAAATCACACTACGACGACACCACAAACAATTCCAACAGAACCTGTTGGAATCGGAGAAGCTGTACGGCGTGGAGGTGAAGTTGATGGCGACGGGGTTTTGTCGGGTGATGGTGCCGTTTTGAGCGTAGCATCTTGCTGCGACCCAGTTGTTGATTCGGAGCTGGCCGTTTGATAGTTCAACGATTTCAAGGTTTCCGGTCCGGATGTAGGGTTTCGACGAGTTGTCGCAGTTCACGTCGAACCAGGGGCCGATGGAGCAGCCGGAGTTGAGTCCGATGCCGAAAGGGTATGGAACTGTTAAGTTTCCGCAGGTGGTTTGGCAGCCGGGTTTTGCCACGTTGGCAGCTCCGGCCAAGGCTTTCCGGGTGGTGGTGGAGGGAGGATTATTAGCTAAAGCTAGTGAAAGGTGTAAGAAAATCAAGATTGCAAATTTGTGCAACATTCTGTTTTTTTTTTTTGGAGTTTGTTTAGAAAGATGACCGGCTAATACTAGCTAGGCAGCAACAAATAAGGTCTTGGGCCTCTTGGCATGCATGTAATATGGTAAACGTAGTAGTAATTAAGATAATGCAGGGATGACAGAATAGTCAATAATGAAGGTTACAGAGAGGTTGGAAATTTTTGGGAAGAAATGTTCTCCGACAGGAGGGCCAGGTCCGAGGATGACTTGGTACATGACAAACTTGAGTTTCTGACCCTTTCGGTCTTTCACAATTCGACATTTAGACCAATCTCAAGTTAGTCCATAATATTCTTTATTTTATATTTCATTTAATTTTTATTTTTTTAGTAATTTACAAATAAAATTACATGTGTAATGTTATTAATTAATATAATATTAATTAAATTTTATATTTTCATAATTTATGTTATAAATTCAAATACTTAAATTTTATTAAAATTATTTACAAAAATTAAATATACAATTATGATGCTGCTTAAATCGGTAGATCATCCATGGTTAGGTTTCAGAAGAAAATCCCAACTTCTTCTCTATAGCTAGTAGTTCTTGAGATGAGAACTTGCTTCTGACAATTTAGTAAATGTTAGACGGGCCATGGGTTTGTTGGGTATACGGGTGTAAGTATGAAAATGTGAGAGACATTGAGAAATAAATTGAAGGAATTATCGATTTTACTCTTTTCATGTGATTGCTCACAGATTGTTTTACACTGTGATGCTCGATCACTTAATCCCTCTTAGGGATTGCCCTCTACTGATCAATCCCTCTTGGGATAATTTTACAGAATGCTAAGAACATGCCTATTTATAGGCTTGATAAAGAAGACTACATCATATAGTTTAGAATAAACTACTATGATAAGGTTTGGTAAGATTCATTCATAACCACACACTTAGTGCATTGCTCCACCAATATCAAATGGGTTGTTGAAGTGGATTTGTAGAATGCCAAGTGTAATTGCAAATTATATTTTAACACCCCCTCTTAATTTGTAATTTGGACATTCTTTCGAAGTTGCTCCAACTTTGAATTTGTTGAAAATATTCTTTTGCAACTAAGCTTGATTTGTGCTTGGAAGTTTTGGTTTCCGTCACAATATCATATTTTCGCACCTTGTTGTGAATCTCACCTTAAATGACGGTAACCCTTTTTTTTATCCCCTCTCCTTTTTTTTTTTTTAAATCTTCAATGCATCTTTTGATATTTTTACACCCATAATTTTCGGAAGAATAGATCGAACTATCCCTTGGTGCATAAATGACAAAACTCTTGCATCTTTGGTCTTGTTCTCTTTATGCTATTTCTTAGCTGCTTTTGTTAGCGCTTTTTCCTCCTTCAGAGTATATGTGTTATACTCTCTCTTCAACGATATCCCAAAGTTCATAGGACACGGACAACGTTCTCATTTGAGTAACGTTCTTCAACAAAGATAGAAATACCTTGTTGGATAAATGTGAATGCAATTTCACTATTGTTGGCTGAAGCCATTTTTTTAGATTGGAGGAGTTATCAGGCCAAGGGATGGTTCTGATACCAAAATTGTTGGGTATACGGGTGTAAGTATGAAAATGTGAGAGACATTGAGAAATAAATTGAAGGAATTATCGATTTTACTCTTTCATGTGATTGCTCACAGATTGTTTTACACTGTGATGCTCGATCACTTAATCCCTCTTAGGGATTACCCTCTACTGATCGATCCCTCTCGGGATAATTTTACAGAATGCTAAGAACATGCCTATTTATAGGCTTGATAAAGAAGACTACATCATATAGTTTAGAATAAACTACTATGATAAGGTTTGGTAAGATTCATTCATAACCACACACTTAGTGCATTGCTCCACCAATATCAAATGGGTTGTTGAAGTGGATTTGTAGAATGCCAAGTGTAATTGCAAATTATATTTTAACAGGGTTTGTCCCAAAGAGACCCCTCCGACGTTTAAGTCAGTACTGATTGTAGAGAAAATGTAGAGCAAAAGAAAAAGCAACTGAGAGCAATTAACTGAAAATAATCCATAATGCTTACAAATAATAAGGTGGGATCTTTTTTATACCTAGGTCCTCATGGCCTCGTAGGACAAAGTGGGCACGTGGACCGGTACGAGCCGAGTGAGCCAGATAATTATATCTACAGTCTAATAATGATTAATAATATTGAGTAATTAATTAAGCAATCCTAGAATTAAATAATGTATAAAATATTTAAAATAAGAAAAATTTGAAAAAAGTCAATTTTGTCCCCAATAAATTAGATAATTAATAATATTATTTTGCATATTATGCATACACCAAACTTATTTAATTAATTAAAAACAAACAAAAGAAAAAAAAAAGTAACGTGTGAATAGTACTGTACTGTAGTCTATATATTTCATAAAATGACGCCGAGTCTGACGCGCTCTACAACCTTGCTGGTGGTGGTCTTAGAAAAAATAAAAACATTTATGTTTTCACAGTAATTTGTTATTTATATAATTATTTATTAATTGATACAATATAATTTTTAATTGGTCACATCCATTCCAAAGAAATAATTGCAATTTTATAAATAATTATATACCTTATGTTATTATCAACCGCAACTCACCAATATAATAATGCGATTGGATCTTGTTTTGTATATCTGAAAAGTCATTGGATCAAACATTCCAATGCAACAAGAAAGAGCCACCGGCAACCAATGATCTTGTAGCCTAATTGGTTATAAGTGAGATAATTCTTCTATTTGAGAGGTCAATGGTTCAAACCACCTAAAAACAATGGTGAACAACTAATATTGAGGGTTTCAAGCGGTAGAGTGGGAGGTTAGAACTCGGTGGGCCTGCGGCTGAATAGAGAGGAATCCAATATGGAGCAATTACTTGGGGAACAAATCCTTGTGCGCGGTAGTTGAAGATATTAGAGACCTAGGAGCCATTGTGCATTCTCGCAGTATACATAGGGGCAGTTTTTGAGAGGTTGTGATTGTTTCCCGCAGGATAGTACGTGAGAAACATGAAATTTCTTTAGAAAATGAAAAAGAAAAAAAAAGAGCCACCTGTTAATTCAATGACTCTTTCGACCGTTTTTCATGCTCATCAAATATTTTAATACAGTTTTAATATTAGTTGAGTTTGCTTGAAGTAACAAACTACGAATTGTCATCTAATCAGAAGGAAAATAATTAATCGACGGTTGACTCGATTTAGATCAACAGCCCAAAGTCTAGTTAACCCAGAACCCAAACCCAGTAACCATTTATTAGAGGCAGGGCCGCAGGGTACAAATTTATACAATTGTGTGATGTGTGTTAGCAAAAATTTCGCACTACAGTTTATAATCGAAAACTGAAAATACATAATCAGAATTATAATTTGCATAAACTAAAAATTACAGAATCAGACTTATAATTTGCATAAACTGAAAATTACATAATCAGACTTATAATTTGCATAAACTGAAATTATATAAGCAGAATGTAAAATTGGCCCGAATTGTGTGTTTGACACACTATCCTTAAAACACATTCGTCCCCTATTCTGGACATCTGTTTCCCAGGATAAGACGGGAAAACAGGATTACCTTATACCCGGCGAACTGAAGATTATGCTTGGAAATCACCACCAAAATACAATTGGAAGCCAAGGGAACACAAGAGCAATATGCAAGGACTTTTTTATGCAAGTGTAGGAGTTGAGTTGTCTATATTGTGAAAACTATGGACCTCCTTTTTATAGGCTTCAAGATCAAGCCACATTAACTCCCTACTACCCCATGACTTGGGGCATTCACTTCCCACTCCTCCATGACTTGGGAGTTTCAAGTGTTATCAATCTCCCACTACTCCATGAGTTGGGAGTTTCAAGTGCCATCAATCTCCCACTACTCCATGAGTTGGGAGTTTAAAGTGTCATCACTCTCCCACTACTCCATGAGTTGGGAGTTTTAGATATTATAAAATTAAACACTATTGGAGTTAAATATTGTCCAAGAAAATTATGCCCAAAGCACAATTTCCATTCAAATTTTCCAACAATGTGTTATCCTCATTTCACAGGGGTCCCAAATAATTTTTTTTCCTCTGTTGCTTGGATTCTCAAATTTATTTTTGATACCTTATATCATATCAATATCTTAGTGCAAAAATAAATAATCTACAATATTCTGATTTTTTTTTTTGCACAAAAGAAAGTAGTTCTACTAAGATAATGCGCGGTGTGTGTTGTATATGAAGGTGACAGTATAATTTTACTGTTCGTGATACTTTTGTGCTATTAACAACATCTCTAATTCAACTTTAAATCTTACCCTATTACACCAAATATGCAAAAAAAAACACCTCCAATCCAACTCTAAACGTTACCTCAAATTTGGTGTAATACAATATCTCATAGCTGCCATCCGATTATCCTCTACTTCATATTTAAATTCCAATCGTATCATCATTTATATATAATTAATTTATATAACATGGTTTTAATAATTAATTAATATTTTTCTATAAATAATAATTATTTAACAAATAACTATAGTTTAAATCAAAAGATATACTAAAGTTACTAGTAATATTATTTTGTAATAATTAATTAATATAACATTAATTTAATGTAATTTTGGACATTTATTTCATAATATAGAACGTTGAGGATAATTTGGCAGGAAAAGTTCAAAATTTGGCCAGATTGCTTGTGTGGTTGACATCTCACGCCCCAAATAGAAGATTTTCAATTTTTCGGCAAAATTGCTCATTTTGGCCATGATTGGGACACCTATGATCCAATAAACTAGTAACTATGTGCCAAAGAGCTACTAACTGTGCACTTACAATAAAATTGTGCCATTATAACTATTAAAATTACATCATCATTCCAAAATAACCTACACTAAAAGATAAAAAAACATACCCAAAAAAATTAGTTTTCAAGTACAAAAAAACATCCCATCAAAATTCCAAAAATTATCCCTACACTTTCTTCTTCTTATTGAAGAATTTCTTGGTCAAATCTAAAACATTTCCCCTTTTTTCGTTCAAGTCATCAGCTATAATTGTATGACAATACAACATCCTCAGGCGATGTAGGTCCCAAGGGGTGTGAGTGTAAGGTTTAGAAGGGGGGGTTGAATAAACCTTACCAACTTTTCAAATTAGTCCTTTTAAATATTCGAGTTAATACTTCACGGCTTGTGTCTCGATGGACAACTAAGTTAGTTAATCGCCAGAGTTAGTCACTCAACGGACTGATCGAGTTTGTTGATAGAATAACTCAATTTGTTTTGACTAAAGACTTAACTCGACTGTGATTAGTTTTCAGCGGAAGACTTAACACCCTTGAATTTGGTTAAGTTTGTTTTAATACTTGGTTTTAGTACTCAGTTGATTATCGATTGGATAGCAAATTTATCAGCAGATAAAATAAGATGAGTAAATTAAAGTGTTGAAATGTAAATGACACAATAAGTTTTTATAGAGGTTCGAAGATGGGGTAATTCTTCTACTCCTCTCTTCTCCAACTCCTGGAGGAATCCACTAAGTATTGATCAATATACGGTGAGTGGTTAAAAACCCAGACATACAAGTCTTGATCACACAAACGGTGACTTGATCCTTGGGACTCAACTGAGATGCCTTGGTCACGCACTTGTTGGCTTCTCGACGACTCGCCTTCTTCATGGCATACCGCTTTGCTACTACAGCCCACTTGCTCAAGCTTCTTGTATTTGATCACGAAGCCTCTAAAAACTTGAGATTCGGTTCGACCTTGAACCTTCCTACAATCCTTCGTGGAATGTAGACCCCTCGATTCTTCAAAATTTTCCTCTTCAACCGATTGAAGTAGTCTTTCCTTCACAGGTGAGTGTTGGATTGATTTCTTCGTAATGTAGCTTGAGGATTGATCTTGAATGATTTGAGAATATCTTAGGTTCTGATTTAAATGTTTGCTTGAATGTTCGTGGTTCGTGTAACCTTCTCTCGAGTTATTCCTCGCCTTTATAGTGATCTTTCAAAAATCGCCCGTTGAAGAGATAGCTTATTTTTAAAGTCACTTGTGGTCGCTGGCTTGTCTTGTTGCGATCCTTGGAATTTCCATTTCCTCGTATGAATGATTCTTCACTTTTCGGAGTTCGACATGGTGCAGTGCTTCCCATGGTTTATTCCTCTTGCACGCTTCTCGAACCGAGCACTTCAAGAAAGGCAAGAGATGGAGGTATTACTTGTTTAAGTAATTCTCTTGATTACGGCAACGGATCTCTTTCGATTGTCTTGAATTGATCGCATTTTCTTAACATCCCCAGGTGACTTCGAGTCGCCTTCCAATCCTTTGATGACTCTTTTGTCACTTCGACCTTGAGACTTGGTTGTTTTGAGTTGACTTGATCGATACTTCACTCACCGCATCTCACCGCACCTTGATCGAGTTCCCGTCTTCTCTTCTTTGCCATACTCATTTTGTCTTGCAATGAGTCTTCCTTCTAGTCTCCGGTTGTCTTCTTTGCATGTTTAGGCATAGCCGACTTAACTCAAACTGGCTTGACCCCTATCTATTACAATGCAGTTTACAACAAAATGGGGTGCCAACTTCCTATTCTAAGTTTTACATGGCATTCATCAAAATCTACAAAATAATTTCCCAACAATTTCCCCCCTTTTTGATGATGCCAAAACTTAAAACATTCATACAATTATTTAGCAAAGAAAGATACATACGGACAAATGTAGAACCACGTAATGTATGTTTAGAATCGATCTTTTATTGATCATAACATCTTTGTTCTTTACATAGTCAAGCATTTCAGAGTGTATCGAGAGCTTAAGACAAAAAAATGTATCGAGCTTAAACGGGCTTAGACTAACCATGTTGTTCTATATCTACTCACGTATAGATATTGCATAATTTTATTCAATGTACAGAAGACTTACATAAGGTGTATTTACATAGTAAAATACATGAAGGGATGGACAGAACACTTCATCTCCTTCACGCCTCCTTCTTTTATCTTCTTCTCTGTCATCTTTCTGGCCTTTTCCTTTTCTTCTCATCTTCACTGCCTTCTTTTTCTCATACGCCTTCCGGCAGCTTCATCTCTTCTCAGTCTTTCTTGTCTTTCCTCCCATAGCTGAGTTTGTCTTTTATTTTCTACTTCAATTCTCTTCACATACTCAGCATTGTTCTTAGCCACTTGCAGGTTGGCTACTTCATCAAATCCAAAGTAGATCCCTCCTTTTTATTGCGTGGATCTATGTACTCAATGTTTTTGGGCGAGTTCTGTGTCCGAAACCTCTTCCTTAACCACTCGCTTCTTTCTTTCTCTGCCTCCGGGCGTGTATTGTCTTGGGGCCTTCTTTTTCCCAAATTGAGTGACCAGCAGAGTGGATGCCCGGTGGTTTGTTGCTGTCGCCTTCTTCACATAGTGTGAGACCTTTTTCCCAAAGTACAAATCCCGAGTGCTTGAGCCATGGACATGTTTGCGAAATAACCTTCGGGACGAGCATCTTGAAATCATCAATAGATCTCGCTCTGTTAAAAGCATCCGGAATGGCATGGGTGTCTCGTCATTGGAATGCCTCCATGTTGTTTCGAATATCCATAACTCGGGCATTCATCCTTCCTTCCACTTCCTTCATCCCCGCTTCAAATGTCTTTCTTTTTCACCATTGGTACAGCAGAGTGTTGGAGTGGCAGAGTCATTGGGAGTTTCTTTGATAATATCACCGTGTGACAAGACCTTGTTGGGGGTTTTAGCAATCATCAAGGTCACATCTTTCGAACCTTCCCCTCAGCGGACTTTCCTTTCTTTCTCTCTTATTACTTCCTTAGTTGTCTTTCCCTTTACAAACTACTTCCTCCTTCTCAACTTCTCGATCCCTTGGGCGCGCTTTTGGTATTCCTCTTCCCCATTTTGGCATCATCAAAGGAGAGAGGAACCCCGGAAACAAGCTAGCAAGCGGGAAGTCTAGTCTCACGATAGCCGAGTTCTCGCTTTGAATCTCATGCGGAGTAAGCCGCACGGAACTCGGAGCGGGTGGCGTTGGATTCACCGCTACCAACTTCATCTCAACCATGAGGAGACTGAATTTTCGATCCATGTTCTCTTCCACACGCAGAGCTCGTTCTTATTTTGCTCACGCGGCGCCTTTATCTCAAGAGTGTGAGATTCATGCATTTGTTCAATGTGCTCTTGCAATTTTGTCTTTGCATCGTATTCTCACCGCGCGGATCAACAACTTGTTGAACAATGTTCAAATATCGAGCTTGTTCCACACGCATTGTTTCTTTGTTGTTGCCACCACTCCCAGATCCTCGACTATGATGCCTCTCAAATCGCCATAAGGTTGGCGCCCTCGTTATCCACCTCATGTCCATTGAGGCCTGGTGCCTCTCCAACCGTTCAATCTCAAGCAAATAGGGCTTTGAACACCTCCCGAACTTTAGTTATTTCCTCTATTTGGTGACGCAAGCAAAGTGTCAAAGTCATAGTTATTTGGAACAATGGTGTACGATGGAATGACAGGATCGTGTCCGTGGAATCGCTCGTGATCTTTGTCTCGATTCTTCGGGAGGTCGGAGTACCTCCGAGAGAGAAGGAAATGATTCTATGAAAGAATCATCACGTGCAACTAGAATTTGTTCAATGATAAGTGGTGCTCGTGAAGTTCCTTGTGGAGTCGAACCTACTGCAGCTTGAGAAGCCTGCGCAGTGGACTCTGTTTCAGTTGGGGTCTTTGTGAAGTCGACCCGCCTTTGCCGAGCCTCATTTGTCTTAATTGCCTTCTCGGTCTCACTGGTTTTTCCAAATGAGTTGGTGGTCTTCGGCCTTATCGAGCGTCATCGACGATGATGAGATTTCCATGGGTGGCTTATCATCAAAATTGAATGTTTGGCGAGTACTCTTGAGGTCAGATTTACTCGTGGTTGGAACATCCTTAGTGAGTCTTTGGGATCGATCACGGGGATGATATTTCTTCATCATCTCCTTCCGATCCCGAAAGGTTACATCGGGATTATCCGGGAATCGTGAAGAGCACTTATCTCCTTTTTTGATGGATCGATGATAGCGGGAGGGATGTTCTCGGCTTCGGTTTCCCCGGAAGTCTCAACCTCCCGTTGGCCTTCATTACCTCTCGCTGTGGTCTCAATCGCAGTGAGGCCTTGACATCCCTTTCGACATGATGTCATTTTGTCTTGGGGTCTTTCGAGGTGGCATCCATTGGAGTCTCAACTCCATGGATTGCACTTTCATCGCCCCAGTGTTAACTCCCTGTGGTACATTCCTTCCTCGTGCCTCGATCGCATCGCAGCGTCATTAGCCTCGCAGAGCAGTTGGCACTTCAGTGAGATCCACAACGCCCGAGCCTCGTCATGACAACTTGTCGTTATATTCTCGTAATTGTTCCTTCTCCACTTCGCCTCCTAAATTCATTGTGGAGTCGGTGCAAAGATCCTCCGACCTTGCCGCGGTGGAGGGAGTTTCTCACCGGCACACCACCGAGTGACTTAGAATGGGGTCACTCGTCTCCGGACTCCCTACTGTTCCCATCGAGTATTCGGTACCGTTGGGGAAGGTGGTAAGACACCTTCATTAGGGGTTGGCTCGATTGGGGTCCCCACTATCCCGTTTCATCGCCAATTCCTTAACACCTTCCTCCGAATGAGCCGGGAAGTGGTGGTAGCAACAACAAGATGGCAATATTCGCACCACTCCCATAGGATCTATTTCAGTTTGTGATTTGGAGGACTCTCCTGGTCCCTCCATCATTCTTTGCTCATGTAGGATTCTCGACTCTTGCATTGCTTGCTGCATTTGCAACTCTTACGGCGAAGAATAGGTCCAGATCCTCATCACTTTACGACAGGGACATCAAGGTGAGGGTGTGTATGATCGGTGGTGCCGGTGAGAGGGCAGATCGGCCTTCTCACGTGCCTCTCGTCCTCACCGCTTTAGCCCGTTCGTTTTCTTTTCGAATTTGCAAGATATTGATGCAATTATCTCATCAAGGGCTTGCAAGACTGTGTCCACCACAAGAAACTCGAAGAGTTCTTCTTCCTCAAAGCAATTTCAAACCGCACTGGATAGGCTCGGCTTCCATTTTCTCACACTCGCAGACGATTTTGGATGTCCTGGATACAATGGAGAGTACATAATTACATCGTCTTCATCATTCTCTTGTCGACCCTCATTTCAGTGTATTAAGGGTATGGTAGCAGATTTCGCTGCTCGACACTTTCAAGAGCCTCTGTTATGTGGAGAAAACCCTATCAACGGGTAATCCGGTTGTCTCATTCATTCCTTGTTCTCGGTTGTTCTTTAAACTGGTCTTCGAGTTGCCTCTCTGCCGATCGGCCTCAGCAGACTTGGCGTTTCATTGATCACGTCCTGGAGACTCTACTTCTCTAGCGATTTCGGGTATCTTCTCCATTGAGTGGTGACTCGACCGGTTTCTCAAGCTCGAACGCTTGAAAATTCTTCTTCTTCTTTTTGTTTGTACCGAGGGATTTCGGTTCGGATAAGGTTTCTTCCGAGTCCGGGCGGGGGGTGGTCTTTGTTGTCTTCTTCGAGGAGCCTGGCCATCTTGGCTTATCGTTCTCCTTTTCTTGACGAATCGGAGAAGGTATTTGAGATTTCTTCTTGGCTGCGGCCGCAGGGCGGGAGACACGGGCTGCGGGGGTAGGTGACTTGGGCTGCGGGCAGGAGCAGATTTCTTTTTCTTTCTTTGCAGGGGCAAAGAATCTTCTTAGCACTGCAGAGGCACCTTCTTCTTTGGTGGAAAGGAGACAGATGTATCTTCAGGGTCGGTGATTCCCCTCACTCGTGACGCCTCTCTTAGCGTAGGCTCTCTTCTCGTGCGCCGAGAGAGGTTTGATCGAACATCCTCTTGTTTACATGGAATGCCTTTCCATGTCGAAGAGGGACTCCTTTTACCTCCATCAGCCGGCTAATCACTAGGTCGTATCCTAGGGAACCTCCAAACGTTCCATCCTCCTTGAAGGATTTGTTCCCAACGTTCGCGAGTCTGCTTTGTAGACAAACTCAGCCCAGGTTCACTTTCGTTCTTCAATGATCGCAGCCATTACGATCAACTTTGCTTTTGGACAAAGACCGGTGGTCAAAGTCGCCAAATTTGATATCTATGCATTTGGCAACGATATCCAGCAATTTGTGGTAGTCCTCCTTCGTGACCTCTTATTAGTTTTGTGTAGACTACTTTCTCAAAGATAGTCGGACTTGGCTACTTCCTTCCAAGCAAAGAATCGTGTCAACATCGCCTTCATTAATTTCCGATAATCCTTCTGCCGGTAACAAGCATTGTTTTGCCAAATCCTTGGCAGTAATGATGAACTCCTTTCCATGAATAGAGGACTTGATGCCCTCATCGTGAACCTCAGCGTTCACATAGAATTGTGCGACCTCTTCCACATAGGTCATCGGAAACTCCCATCGCTTTAAACGGTTTTAGCCAGGCGTTTCCGTTTCTCAAAGAATCTTCTTCACTAGGGTGTCGTCGGACCCCTGTTTCACCATACCATCGAAATCCACAAAGAGACCCGGTGTGGATTTGCTTTCCTAACTTGACAAAATCATGAGTGGATGCCATTTCTCAAATTTTTTACCGAACGAAATTTAGAAAATGATCCGAGGATTGAAAGGGTTTTGAGAGAGAATATTTGCTTTTGCTTTCGAGAGAGAGATGAACAGTTTTTGGTAAAGTGTGAGAAACGGACGAAAATGGTTTAAGTATGGTTCATGAAAGGACGTGCGGGTGGTTTTGAAATGTGATCAAAAACAACGGCTTAGATCTTGCACGCCGATTTGCATTTAATGTCTCGTATTTAATGCGGCAAAGCATTTATATCCAATCATAAGCTTGGTGTGCGCTTTTGCACAGTACACGTCATAATTAGGCCGACATCATTCTTAAAAACATTCCCGCTTAGTAAAAACGATGCGTTTTTGTCACTTTGCTCATAAATGACTCGGCTTGTCCCTTAGCCGATTTAACTCTTTCTCCTCGCATGTAAATACTCGGTTGTCACCTAACTCGGTCTGATTGTCTTTTCGATCACGGTGATTCACTTAGCCGATTTAAGATTTAAGAGTTGACTCTTTTTCCTCTTTTCGTGTTTCATTTCTTTTCTTTGAGTCTTCCGAGTGTCAACTCAGCTCAATTAATCCTAACTCATGCTTGAGTTCTTCAAATCTTGACTCACATAATGGTTTTGTGAATATGTCACCAACCGCTTATCGTTGAAATATATTCCAAGGTGATGTCCTTCTTTTCAACATGATCTCTTATGAAGTGATATCGACATCGATATGCTTTGTTCTTGAGTGCAACACAGATTTTGAGTGATTGCAATTGCACTTGTGTTATCACACATGATTGGAATTTCCTTTCTTCAACTTCATAGTCTCTCACGGTGTTGTCTCATCCATAGGACTTGGGCAACAACATTTGCCTGCAGCCTATGTATTCTCGTGTTTGTAGAGGTGGCTATTGAATTTTGCTTTTTGCTAAACCAGAAATTAGCCTATTTCCAAGCATTTGACATGTGCCTCGAGGTGCTCTTTCTGTCAACTCTACATCCAAGCGTAGTCGAGTCGAATAACCAATTAGCTTGAATCCACCTTCCTTTCGATACCATAAGCCAACTTCTTGGCTTCCTTTCAAATATCTCAAGATCCTCTTCTTGATCATATGGCTTTCTTTTGGAGCAGATTGAAATCTTGCACATACACCTACGGCAAAGGTGATTTCGCCCTGGCTTTGTAAGATAGAGCAATGATCCAATAAGTGCTCAGATCTTGTTTGATCTACAGCTTGCCATCTACATCCATGTCCATTTTGGTGATGTATTCATTGGTATTTTTTGAAGACTTCTCTTCCATACCAAATTTCTTCATTAAATCTCTGGTGTATTTTGTTTGACTTATGAAGGTTCCATCCTTGAGTTGTTTCACTTGGAGTCCAAGGAAGAATGTCGCTCTCTCCCATCATGCTCATTTCAAATTTACTTTGCATGAGGTTTGAAAATTTTTCACACATGACTCTTTGTTTGTGGATCCAAAAATGATGTCATCCACATATATTTGAACAAGCAAAGATACTCTTCTTGTCTTGAATTCTCGAAAAGTGTTTTATCTACTTTTCCTTTTGTGAATCCATTCTCGGTTAGGAATTGTGACAAGGTATCATACCATGCTCGGGTGCTGTTTCAATCCATATAGAGCTTTCTTGAGTTTGTATACCTTATCTCCAAGAGTCTTCTCGCTCAAATCCTGGAGGTTGTTCAACATATACTTCTTCTTCCAACAAACCATTAAGGAATGCACTCTTTACATCCATTTGATATACAATAAAGTTCTTGTGAGTGCATAGGCAAGAAACATCCTTATGGCTTCCAATCTTGCCAGGAGCAAATGTTTCATCAAAATCTATCCCTTCTTCTTGGCAATATCCTTTGGCTACCAATCTTGCTTTGTTTCTTACCACGTAACCTTCCTCATTCATCTTGTTTTTGAATACCCATTTAATGCCAATAACATTTTGATGGGTAGGTCTTTGAACCGATTCCCACACTTTATTTCTTTCAAACCGATTCACTCTTCTTGCATGGCTTGAATCCAATGTGTGTCATCCAATGCTTGTGACACATCTTTAGGCTCTATTTGTGAGATGAAGCGAGGTAAACATTGCTTCTTGTTGAGTTCGATCTTGTTTTGACACCTTCTCTTACATCTCCAATGACTAGTTCTCGGTGGATGGTCTCTCACCATCTTACATCAAAGGTTGGAGTAAGTTAGATGGATTGATCGTCTTGCAATCGTGTTGCTTTGATCAGCCTCTCTCATCATCACTTAGCTGCAGATTTTCCAACTTTTTTGAGACTCGGCTATCTCATCTTCATCCGGGTTTATAATTCCCTTCAACTTCAAAGATAGGGACTCTTCGCATGGTTGGTTGATTCAAACTTATCACCGACTCTTCAATGTCTTCTCCATTTACATTTGGCTCATCAAACACCACATGAATGGATTCTCTCGTAACCATAGTCCTCTTGTTGAGTACTCAGAGGCTTTGCTTTGTTGAGTATCCCAAGAAGATACCTTCATCGCCTTTAGCATCAAAAGCCTTTAAATTATCTTTGCCATTGTTATGGATGAAGCATTTGCATCCAAATATTCTAAAATATGCAACACTTGGCTTTCTCCCTGTCCAAATCTCATAGGGAGTCTTTGTCACCGTCTCTTTTATCATGCATCTATTTTGAGTATAGCATCTTTGTGTTTATGCTTGACCCAAAATCTTTTAGGTAGCCCCGTCTTGACTAACATGGTCCTTGCCGCTTCTTTGAGAGTTCTATTCCTTCTTTTCGCAACTCCATTCTTTGTGGAGTCCTTGCTGCAGATAATTCATGACCAATACCATTTTCAATACAATACGAGTTATTATACCATTTACAAACTCAGTTCCTCTATCAGATCTTATTTTGATAATGGTTCGACTTTTCTCATTTTGAATCTTCTTCATCAGTTGTGGTAGTTTCTGTAGGGTTTCTTTCTTCTTACACATGAATATTGTCCATGTATATCTTGAGTAGTCATCTACTACCACCAAGGTGTATTTTTTCCCACTTATGCTAGCTGGTTCAACTGGACCAAATAGATCCATATGTAGCAGATGCAATATTCTTGTTGAAGATGGACATGTCTTTTCTTTGAATGATGATTTGATTTGTTTTCCCTTCTGACATGCATCATATATATTCTTCTTCTTGTATACTGAGTCTGGAAGTCCTTCCACAAGATTGCTTTTGGCAAGCTTGTTAATTGTTTTGAAATTCAGGTGACTCAGCTTCTTGTGCCACAGCCAACTTGATTCGGCTATGCTCTTTGCTAGTAGACAAGTGCTTGGTGTTGCAGTTGACCAATCTACCACATACATGTTCTTTTGTCTGCATCCTTGCAACACAACCTCATTTGATTCAGTGTCCTTGATTTGGCATATACCCATGTTGAATCCAACATTATAGCCTTTGTCACAGAGTTGACTTATGCTTAGCAGGTTGAAGTTGAGTCCTTCAACATATGCAACATCTGTGATTTCTAATCCATTTTTCTTGATGGATCGAATGCCTCTTATTTCTCCTGGAGCTTCATTTTCTCCAAATATGACTTTTGCACCTCTGACTTCCTTGAATTTTGACAGATTTTTCTTGTTTCCTGTCATATGTCCGGAACGACCACTATCCATGTACCAGGTTCCTTGACACTCATTTGTTCTTGAACCCGCAATCAAGGAAATTAGATTTTAGGTACCCATACTTATGCGGGTCCCCGAGGGGTTAGTATTGTAAGATGATCCAACCAACCTATAGCCAAATGATTTGACTCTAAGGGGTTGCCATCTATCGTGCCATAATCATAATTAATTTTGGCAAATTGCTTGGGGATTCTAGGTTCATACAACTGTCTCTTTTGTCTCAGTATGCTCGTATATGTGTTTTAGCAATTGCCTTCTTTGGGTAGTTGTGATATCTCCGAGAGTAGTGCCTAGGTGCATATGTGTGCTGATGAAAGCTCTTATACCTTTGGAATGGCCTTTGCTGAGTTCCAGGCCTTTGCCATTTGGGCTTATATTCCATAGGTCTTTGCTGATAGTTCACATTATTCCAATCAGCTTGGCTTGGGTACTTTCTACCATTCCCTTCATATGTGTTTCTTTTATAGAACTTCTGGGGTTTTTGGTAGCTCTGTTTCTTCTTTACAGAGTATCTCCTGTTTGGAGTTTGCTGAGGAACTCGGCTGGATTTCTTCTCAGCTGTCCTCTCAGCACACTCAACTGGCTGTTTTCCTTTTCCTTTATAGCCAAGGCCAGTTTGCTTGTGATTGTGCTTTGGAATAAATGTGTGTGCACCATTTGGAGTTTTGAATTTTTGAGATACTTCATTACTTGAAGATTCTTTTTTCAAAATCACTTTTGGAGCTTGACATAGCACGAGGAATTAAATCCTAAGCCTGCGTCTTGTCTCCACATTCTCTTTGACTCATAATAAGATCATACAATGATTTAGATGCCTTAGTGAATGAGGCAATCACATTTTTGAGGTCATTTTCCCTCTTTTCTATAGCACTATCTCTGCTATTAGCTTAGCATTTTCGGTCTTTAGACTTTCATTCTCATCGCCTATTTGACTTAGAGTGCTCGGCTCCTTAGTCAGTTGTGAGTTTTGGTTCTTGAGTATGTTGTTTTCCTCATTTAGTAGTGTGTGTGAGGATTTAATGTGTTCAAAGTCTTTCATCATTTTGCCTAATGAATCATAAAGATCAGTGGGTGATGAAGTGTGTGTGTCATGATCACTATCACTAGAAATGCGAGTGTGATGAATTAGAGTGTACCTCATCTTCTTGGTCGGGTTGGTCTTGTTCCTTAGCCATCAAAGGATCAAGGCTTCTTGAGTCACTTGAGTAGTCATCTTCACTACTCTCGAATCGCTTGTGTCTCTTGACTTGGTCATGTATCGTGAGATCTCTGCGGCCAACATTGCCTTTTTTTCTTTTCTTGTCTTCTTTCTCTCAAGACCTTTCTTTCTTCTTCATTCCTGTATTTGTTGACTACAGGATATGGGAAATCAATGGCATAGTGACCTGGTTTGCTAGTTCAAAGATAGATTTTCAACCTTTTGATCACTCTTTCCATTCTTGGATTGTCACCCTTTGATATTCAATTTTTTGATGTTCGCTCTCTTGGTTGGCCTATCTTCCTTGACTTGGAGGGAGCGAGTGTCTTCTCGGAGGATTCGCCCTTGCCTCTCTTGTAGTTCTTATTAAAGAACTTGTTAAACCTTTTAACCATCAGGGCTATTTCCTCTTGGTCAATGACTTCTTTGACCTCGGCTCTCTTGCCATCCTTAACAATTAGAGCAAATTGTTTTGGGCACGGTCATTTTGTCTCCTCGGGTCTTTTCTTCTCGGCTCAAATTCGTAGGCTTTGAGATCCGAGAATAGCTCATGGTTGGATGTCTTGGATAGATCCATGGAATGTCTTAGTGCCACGACCTTCATTTCCCATTCGGTGAGAGACTTCTTAGAATCTTCATACACATTTTTCTTCGTGTATATTCTTTTCCAAGTGTAGATAGCTCGTTGGTAATTTCGTGAACCGAGCATCCAACTCGATCCAAGGTCTCTCCTATGCAAGCATTTTAAAATTTTCAAATTTTTGCACAAAGAAAGATAGTTTATTTTCCTTGATTTGCTCACGAGCCTTCACAAATCAATGTTAGCTTGTCCGCATTTCTTTAGCCGTTTTGCATGATTTGACTTTGTTGAACATAGCTTTGTCAAGGTTTTGTAAAGAATGTCCTTGGCCACATTGTCCAAGTTATATCTTTTCTGTCATCATTTGTCCATTCAAAGACTTGGTTTTTCAACCATAGCTGTGCGGGAGCAACATCCTCTTCACCTTCAAAATGGCTCTCCTTGCGGATGTGTTCACTTTTAAAATTTGCGAGTGGCCCATCCTCTATTACTATCCACATCTCATCATGTAATCTTTGATAGATGAGCCTGCATACGAATTTTCCAATCATCAAATTCTTCAATTGTGAACATAGGGATGCGTGTCAAATTTGCTTCCATGATAATAACTTTTCTTTGGTAAAAAGAGTTTTTGAGAGATCAAGTACTAAAAAAGGACTTTGAAAATTTGGAGATCTAGTTCGATGAATCGGTGCGGAAGGCTCAATGAACCAACCGCTCGATACTACTTGTAGGTCCCAAGGGGTGTGAGTGTAAGGTTTAGAAGGGGGTTGAATAAACCTTACCAACTTTTCAAATTAGTCCTTTTAAATATTCGAGTTAATACTTCACGGATGTGTCGTTGATGGACAAACTAAGTTAGTTAATCAACAGAGTTAGTCACTCAATAGACTCGATTGATTTGTTGATAGAATAACTCATTTGTTTTGACTAAAGACTTAACTCGATTGTGATTTGTTTTAGTGGAAGACTTAACACCCTTGAATTTGGTTAAGTTTGTTTTAATACTTGGTTTTAGTACTCGAGTTGATTATCAATTGGATAGCAAATTTATCACAGATAAAATAAGACGCAGAAATCAAAGTGCCTGAAATGTAAATGACACAATAAGTTTTTATAGAGGTTCGAAGTGGGGTAATTCTTCTACTCCTCCCTTCTCCAACTCCTGGAGGAATCCACTAAGTATTGATCAATATACAGAGTGGTTAACAATCCAGATATAAGTCTTGATCACACACGGTGACTTGATCCTTTGGGACTCGATCAGGAGATTCCTTGGTCACGCACCGGCTTCTCAAACGACTCGCGGCTTCTTCACAGGCAGGTAATTGCGCTTTGCTACTGACCCACTTGCTCAAGCTTCTTGGATTTGATCACGAAGCCCTCCAAAAACTTGAGACTGGTTCGACCTTGAACCTTCCTACAATCCTTCGTGGAATGTAGACCCGCTTGATTATTCAAAAATTTCCTCTTCAACTGATTGAAGTAGTCTTTCCTTCACAGGTGAGTGTTGGATTGATTTCTTCGTAATGTAGGCTTGAGGATTGATCTTGAATGATTTGAGAATATCTTAGGTTCGAGTTTAAATGTTTGCTTGAATGTTCGTGGTTGAGTAACCTTCTCTCAAAGTTATTCCTCGGCCTTTTATAGTGATCTTTCAAAAATCGCCGTTGAAGAGATAGGCTTATTTTTTAAAGTCACTTGTGGTCGTTGGCTTGTCTTGTTGCGATCCTTGGAATTTCCATTTCCTCGTATGAATGATTCTTGACTTTTTGAGTTCGACATGGTGCAGTGCTTCCCATTGGTTTATTCCTCTTGCACGCTTCTCGAACCGAGCACTTCAAGAAAGCGAGATGGAGGTATTACTTGTTTAAGTAATTCTCTTGATTTTACGTACAGATCTCTTTCGATTGTCTTGTCTTGACCGCATTTTCTTAACATCCCCAGGTGACTTGAGTCGACTTCCAATCCTTTGATGACTCTTCTCGTCACTTCGACCTTGAGACTTGGTTGTTTTGAGTTGACTTGGTTGACCGATACTTCACTGAACCATCTCACCGCACCTTGATCGAGTTCGTCTTCTCTTCTTTGCCATACTCGGTGTCTTGCAAGTGAGTCTTCCTTCTAGTCTCCGGTTGTCTTCTTGCATGTTTAGGCGTAGGTGACTTAACTCACCTTGACCAGCCCTATCTATTACAATGCAGTTTACAACAAAAATGGGGTGCCAACTTCCTATTCTAAGTTGTACATGGCATTCATCAAAATCTACAAAATAATTTACCAACAGGCGAGTATCATCGGTATTGTCAAAGCCACAATTCCATTTGTCTACCTTAGCCCTCTTCTTAACATTTCGCCCCCCGTCATCCACACCTGACGGAAGCTTGTCTTTTCTGGTTTCCTCTAGCCATAAACTTGTCAACCTACCATTAACAACAAGCACACAAAAAAAATAAGCACACCTCAAAACCAGAGAAACATAAAACATGTTCATGTTAAAAATTTATTACAAACACGAATGACGAACTAACTGTGCACTATATGAACCTTAACTGTGCACCAAAAAAACACTACTTACGCAACATGTGTGCTTATGTATTTTGTGAACTACTTATGCACAAAACTAAACTAATCATGATCCATAATTTATCTACCTTTATATCAAAGAATACCCCTACCTACACAAATATCAGTACGCGTATCCTCTCCCCCCAAAAAACAATTGCACCAAATAATATATAAAATTACATCATTTTTGTTAAGATTTACACCAAAACACCAATAAAAAATAAAGAAATGAATACTCTAAAAACCTTTCCCAGAACCACATTTCAAAAAACAAAAAAAAAATTGCACCATAAACAAAAGAAACATGTTAAAAAACACTTACCTCAACCAAAACACCTTGAAGAACAAACCAATTCGCAGATCAAGCTGAAACCTTTAATCAATTAAACGAAAAAATGATGAAAAATGAGAGATAGAAATCTTCATTCGAGAGAAAAATGGGGAGAAAATAATTAAAATGTTTCAAATGAAAGGGAGAATTGAAAGCGGGAATGAAATCCAAAATCATATCCTTTGATAGTAGGGTGGTGTTATGGGAAGACAGTTACAAAATTTTCCTAGTTACTATGTTACCCTTTTCGGGTTTTAATTAATTTATTAATTATGTAATTTTAATAGGATTACGGACCATTAATCAAATGGGGTGGATGGATAGGATTAGTCAACACTACCTTACTGTAAGCCTCTGTCACATTTGATCATATATATATATATATATATATTAAAAAGGACAAAAACGGCGATGAAGAAGCATGAATATTTGCATTTGAAAGTGTTGCAGCACTCACAGCAACACTCGCTGCAACACCCTTGTTCTTTTATATGTTTCTCTTTTTCCTGCTTGCATTCATGCATGAGTTATATTTGCCTTTGCACGACTAAATCAGTTTGACTGGGTTCTGGTAATGTACTCAAGATTGTTCACTTGATAAGCTAATGTGAGTGGATGTTTCCAATCTACAAAATCTTTATTATGTTTTTACCCAGACGATGAGTTTTAAAAAATTTATATTGATCGTGTTTTGAGGCCATTGAGGAAAACAACTACCTCCCTACTGAGTGCAGCTAATCCTTTTGACCAATTCCTACCTTTTAAAAGTGTTTTAAGTGGCATGATCTTGTGATAAAAAGCTACCATTGGGATTTTGTGTGAAAGTTACCCACTGGCTAAATCTGGCATGAATCTTGGAAAAATACAAAATAAAAAAAAAACTCGAAAAATCCTATATGTTGGGTATGCGGATCGCTATTCATTGAATCGTCGTAAAGGTGTCTTTCAAGGTGTTACAATACTCGGTACAATGTCTACTGATATAAGTCTCCCACTTGTGTGTGCATTTTTTTTAATTTTTTCAGTCACATTTCTAGGCATAATTAGGATATGCATATTTGGTGAAAATTGATGAATAACAGAAATTCGGACTCTCTTGGGTTTTATGCGATCTTGATTTTTCTTCCCTTAATTATTGGATTTTGTAGTGGTTTAAGTTTTGTGGTGTTATATGATTTGTGATATACTTGATATATTTGAAATATCTTCAGCATTATTTTATCTATATTTGAGGTTAAGTGATTCATTTTTTTCAAAGACTTGAAATCCAAAAATTGATTTGAATAATTTTCCTGTTTTTAAGGATCCGATATTGGTATTTGTTTCTGTTGGATTTCTCAAGAAATCCACCCATTAGATAATATTAGGGTATTTATTTTGATTGACCTCTTTGTTTTCATATCTTAAATCACTCTCTACTCATCATTACTCTCTCTCTCTCTCTCTCTCTCTCTCTCTCTCTCTCTCTCTCTCTCTCTCTCCTCTCATATTCCTCTATTCAAAATTTATTGTGCTTCTTCTCCACTACTTGTTTTCGGATTTTTACTGTGATTCTATTCTCTCACATATATATCATGTACTAATCAAATATGAAGAAATTTTTTTCAGGTATTTCAGGAATTTTTAGTCCAGCATCGAGCCCGACATCATCTTCCTCGACTCCACAAGCATCTGGGTCAAGCACTTTGACATCAGAAAAATCTCAGGGAGGCATTTCAATGGCAGACACTCAAAAAGAACCCCTCTGTGAATCCACTCCTCCACCCACCATTTCAGGTGTCGACACAAGTTCTGCAACAACCTGCAGCACCTGGCAGTCCAATTCTTGAAACCCAGGTTGAGTTGACTGAACATGGGACTCCGGTGGAAGAACCCTCCAAAAATCTTGAACATACTACTCCGGTTCCAAAATCCACTTAGTTCACTGAAAACATAGTCTCTACAAATGAAACTCTCTATGAGAACCCCGAAATTATTGATGAAAGAACAGCCATGGTAATTGTTTCCGAAGCACCAACTCCAATAGGTGTTTTTCCTCTTGAGGATCTGGATAACGTGATCAATGTAGATGATCTCCCTAATTTGGCCACCCAAGAAAAACCCTCGAACCCTAAACAATAAAAAATCTCAAAAAAGAGGGTTTTTCTTCGGCTCAATCCTTTGGAGGTGGCTCTCTGTCTCAAGGTAATCCTAAAAGGGAAAAGAAAATTATGCGACAATCTTCCAAGAAAGGGAGAGAACCTTTTTTGTTTCTAGATATCCCTTTGCAATCCGATTCCGATGATGATGTCTCCAGGTATGTGATGACTAGACGGGCCAAAACTAGAAGTTCAGTCAAGAAACCTACGGTCAAGAAGACTCCGACCAAGAAAACTACACCCAAGCAAAGTCCGATCAAGAAAGGATCTCCTTCAACTCCGAGCAAGGAAAAGGGTGTATGGGTTTGGGTCTGGTAAGAAAGGACAGGGAAGCTCCTCAGAGAAAGGCTTTGCAAATGAAGGGGCTGAAATTCTAGAATCTTTGAAGCCGAGTACAGGGCCAAGCACTAAAAGAAGAGGTTGTAAAAGTGTTGTTACTCCAGTTACAACACTTTATGAGTCTGAGGAAAGGTCAGAATCGGACAATTTTAGTGATGAGGACTTTGATGCTAGAAAGGAAGGTGACAAAGATGATGATACTATCCCTGATTTGGTGCCTGAGACAGAGGCTGAAAGAGCTGAACACGATGTTCCTCAAAGTGTTGGTACTCCAGCTACAACACCCGACTTGGCTGTGCTTTCTGAGTCTGGTGCAACTCCTCCCTCTGATGCATCCCCTGAGTCATCTACTACCTTGACTGATGCATATGAGACTGCTTCGTCTCGATTTGACAAAATGCATGATCGCAAGTTTATTTGTGAGAAAAGAATTGAATATGATATTTTTGAGAAAAATAATATTGTTCGTCTATTTCAAAAGTGAAACTTGTTGAGTATGGTGACCACTACCATGCCCTTTGTGAGAAATGTGATTATAAAGTTTTATGCCAATTTGGAGTTTATTGCCAAGAATAGGATATCAACTAAGTATGGAAAGGTGTATGTTAGACAACAGATTTATGATGTTTCTCCAAATGTCAATAACACCTTCTTTGGCACACCTAATTTTGAAGAAGGCACATTGATAGATGATTATAATGAGGTTGTTTGCACTATCACTGGAAATAGAGTTATCTCTTGGCCTGTCCACCCTGCCAAACTACCTTCTTCTAGTTGACTTCTCTGTACTGTCTTGCATAAAGTTTCGGTTCAGAATTAGATTCCCACTTTCCACAGTACTTTGGTTTCTAAGGAACAAGTCGTGGTTTTGTTCAAAATTGGGACTGGGATTCCACTAAACTTTGGGCAGTTGGTATTTGATATGGTTATGGGATTCACTGACTCTATTGTGTCTCATGCTCTTCCTTACCCCTCTTTGATTTACATGATCTTAAGTTCACAGGGCTTGAATATGGGGAGTGTTGATTCTTTCACGCCTGAGCTTGAACTTTTCACCATCTCACACAGATTATTCAAAGGCGACAGTGAGAAAGATTTGCCTCTCAGATTTCCTGGAGAAGATGCAGTACCTGAACACATTGCTCCTTCTGATTCTTAAGGCGTTCCTACAAGTGTTCCACCACATGTTACCAACACCTCTATTATCCCTCGCTTTGAACTTTATGCAGGGACAACTTGCATTTGCTGATCAGCAATTGCATTGGCTAGGCAAATCTTCCAGTACTATGAACAATTCAAGGCTCATATCAATAGCTTGCTCTCACATTTTTCCTGACAAAAAGGGGGAGATAGAGCTATTGATGGCGGTGCTGGAACAACTGTTGAGTCAAGCACAAGTGGAGGGGGAGCTAGCTCAAGTGGAGCAAAGGAAGGAGCTGGAGATGACATGGATATGCACTTTGATTTTGAGGATGAATTATATAAATTTGATTAATGATTCCTGTTGATGTAATTAACTAAACCAATGTTGCTTTGCTTTGACTTTTTGTCAATTAGGTCTTATGCTCTTATAGACTAATATTCTGGTTTTGATGTTCTAACACTTCGTGTTTTTATCGAATTACTTGATGATAGTACTCTAAATTTGGAGTCTGATGACTCTTGTTCTTATACTCTAATATTATGTTTGAGTACTAATTATCTTTGCAGATTTTAAATGTTCGTGGAAGTATTCTAATATCTGTAGCAACACTTTGTGAAGTAGGGCGATTTTTGATTGAGGGGAAGAAAATTTCTTTTACACTGATTGTTAACTAAGGGGGAATTACTTTATTTTATAAATCCTGTGATTGATTTTTTATGTTTTATCCAGAAAGGCAAAAAGGAGGGAATGTTAGATCCATATTTTTCACGGTTATCTAATATATTTCTTTATTTTCTAAAATTATATTTTTAAGTGTTTTGCTTTTCTTGGTTACTTCTTGTAATAGGATTTATTAAATAAGGGGAGATAATTTATAAAAGGATTGTTGTAAAACTTGAATGTCAAGTATTGGATTAATATGGAAAGATCTTATTTTGATAAGGAAGGATTCTAAGAGTCCTACCTTATATGTGATTAAGAAACCTAGTTCTATATTATGTCTCTCTTTCCTTGTTTTGGAGGGACTTGGACTCTCAAAGGAGCGCCTATATAAGGAGGACGTCCCTCACATAAATCGACCCGCAAAATTACAATTCAGAGAGCATATATACAAGAGAGAGTCGAGTTCTGCAAGAAAGAAATAAAGTTCGATATTCTGCACAGATCGGAGTGTTGAATGAAGTGATGTTGCAGTATCAGTGCAACACCTGAAGATTGAGAGTCTTTATTTCTTTGTTTTCGTCCGTCATTTGTTTCATATAAGTTCTAAATAGTCAATAGTATTCTATTTTGGATGAGCTGTTTTACAAAGTATAGATCTGCTCATAGATATGAGTTTTAGGTTTTCGTACTAGTTGAGTCATTCAAGTGAGTTATGTAAACAATACTTCAACTAGTGGATTATTCCGCTCTGCTGACACGTTTACAAGTATTTTTATACTTGTAGAAAAATTTTATCTCTGTGTTTTACTTTTATCCCCTGCGAGTTGGTACAAGTGTTACTAACACTTGTAACAACACTTTATTTTGATAACGTTAGGGACCTTAAATTCTTTCAAAACTAAAATCAAACGCCCTCACATGCCCATATAGCACATAATCATTATGGATGGACTAAAAACAAAAAAGCCTTTTCCAATTAATATGGCCGCTTTTAAATTTTGGGTCAGCTGAGGAGAGGATGATGGTCTGGCGAACGTTTGAAGAGTGTTATTGTGCATGACACGACATTGCTTTACCATATTAGACTTCATTGATATGCATCACAAAATATTTTTCTTTCAGGGTGTACAGTTGTTCTTAGGGGCGGAGCTAGACTCGTAACTTTTGGGGGGCTAAAAATTTTTGTAGGAGCTAATCAATAAAACATAAATATTTAGTGCTAAAAATTAATATTTTAAAATAAAATATACATATAAAAATTGAGTTTTCAAAAATTTCAGGGTGGGCTAAGGCACCATTTTGGAAGGTAAAGGAAACGCCTCTGCCTGTTATGTACAGGCGGTATAGGAGACAGGGAATTCTCTCTGTGTATCGTGTTTCACTTTCCGGTAGCGCGAAACAAACTTGGTTTTTTCAGTTTTCGACATTTTTCTTTTCATTGTGGTTACAATATTTGGTTCAGTTATGTAACCAACCTATGGTTGTTGGATTTTTGTCATGTACTATTTTGGGACACTGTTTTGGAGTACTCTTTTTTTTCTCTTATTGTCACGAGAATGAATTTCACCTTGGAGGTTTTAATTAGATCCAACTTATATGCTTCTTGACCGGTCTTGTGATCATCAAATTTTTTTTCTTTTTATTGCCTTCACTGAATTTTTTTTATTGCAGAAAGAAAAACCTCTTTCTTAAAAAGTTCGTTTTTTGACCGCCATAAAATGTCCCGTATTAATTCATCGAATCCATTATTAACTTTCGATTATAGGAGGAGGTCAATCTCACCACCCATGTCCCCTCAATCCAATGATATGGGAGAAAGTGTTTAAGGCAATTGGACACACAATTCCAAAACTCGGATGTATGATATGTTTTCATGTCCAGTTTTTAATTTTCGGTATTGGAAATGGATTTTGAGAAGTTACTATTTTTTGCGTGAAAAATGAAAATATGTTTGTTTTGTTGTGTGAGTTTTTGTTATTGTATATGTTTGGAAATGGAATATATTTGGTTATATTTTTTGAAGTGCATATTTTTTATAAAGATTTGTATGGTTTTGGTGAAAAAGTATTTGGTTATAGCTTTTAAAGTGTGCTTTCACGCAAATTGGCGTGATTGTTGTGAAAAAAATTGTTTGTTTGCGTTTCCAAAATCATATTTACATGAGAATAAAAACTAAAAATGACATTTCATTTACATACTGAGAACTTTCTGCAAATGACAAACATAAACCTATTTTTGAAATAGTTAGAAAATGGAAAATGACACTTTGAAAACACAACCATACATGTCCCTTCAGACATATTCCTGTGTTTCCCATTGTTCTTTATAACAAATGCAGCAAATACTATTTACACCAAGTTTGGCAATAACTCCCATTTAGTATCAAAAAATGGACTCAAAATTAAAGCTTAAACTGCTTAACAATGGAAAACATCCATTTTCATTCAAACTGAAAACGCATAAGAAGCCTGACAGATTTATATTTCTGACCCTTTTTGTCATACAAAGGAACTGCTCGTATTCCAGGATTCAATTCAGAGACAGGCAAACATGTCTGCCCGCCAAAATCGTCCTTTTCGGACATATCGTATTCCCTTACTTCAATCCTTAGCAATGCAAGCTCTGGAACTGTTAATGGGAATGCAAACTCCTGATCCCAACATGGAGTCCAATCATCTTCTATTATCCTTGTTTTCTTCTTGGCAGCGTCTGCTGGCACGCCAACTATATATATCTGAAACATACACAATAGGAACTTGATGCATAGAGTTTTTGAAATTACCGTTCTGCCCTTGATATGTCATAAAATTGCCTAAAATATCCGGAGATCTTTTTTTTTGGGTGGGGTGGGGGAATTTTAATGAATGGCCATTTCAGAGGGCTCAATTACTTTTGAGGATTTATTTAAAAAAAAGAAAAACACTTTTACAACCACTTTATTATGTAAATACCTAAAACACCCTTTAAACGACAAGCTTGTCGTGTAGATGACAGGCCTTATTGTGCAAAACTTCATGTGTAGTTTAAACGACAAGACACATACAAACCAGTAATACATGCATTATGTGTGTATAGGTGTGTGTGTTTCTGAATGTTGCATTCACATACACACACAAAGAAACTCACATCCAGAAACACACACACATACACAACCAGAAAAATACACGTACAAAAATACACAGACAGAGAAGAAAGAAGAAAGGGAAAAGAGCAGAGAGAAAGATAAGAGTTTTTTTTAAATTGGAGAATGGGGGAAATTGCTGGGTTTGAAAAATAATGAAATTTGTGTATTTTGAAAGGAAAATTGAAGGGTATTTGTGGAAGTTTATAAAAAATTAAAGTCTAAGGGAAAAAGATCATGAATCAGGTGTAGGCTACACTTGATATATACCACTTATTTTTTTTTTTTTTTTTTTTTTTTTGTTGCGCCAACCCAACCTGAATCCCAGTCCGGGTTGACCCAAACTATCACCATTGATGCTCAAGTGATGTAACTTATAGCGGACAACATCATGACATGAAGTACGTGGATCATAAGCTTGTGCGACCTGTGTGAACCAACTAGTATAAATACTTTGGCGCTCAACTTATTATAAGGTAACTCAACTTACTAGTCCTTAGAGACCTCACAACCTAAGTCATTGACTTACGAATCAAAGGGTTTTAGCTCGGAGCCACCCAACTAGCCTAATGTATGTTGTTTTCTCAGGTCTTCTCAAGATCAATAGTACCCAAGCTTAAGATCATTTCGACTGAAAACTCCGGTCCATTGATTTTACCCTAAATAGAAAGTAATGAACATATTGTACCTAGTGATTTTGATATTCTAACCGAGCTTAAAATTCTTTTTTTTAATATAAACCTGATCCTGAGCCCGTATTTTCTGTTTCCTACTATTTTCGTCCATTGTTTGAATACACTAGTTGAATGCAACATACAAATAATAACATCATCTTATACATGATCTGATGATCATATGAAGTAGCATACGAAACAGGAGATCTCGTGTGGCTATTCCTACATGGAACTGTAGACATTTCCTACTAACCTTTGTATAAAAGTCTGGTGGTGAATAGGCGTCAAAGTGTGTGTGGCTGAAATCCAAACGCCAACCATCTCCCATGTACACGGTTACCTATCAAAATAGAACGATAGATATTGAAATTATCCCTCTAACTTAACTATGTCATCTGATGAATTTGCAGTTTGGACTCACCTTTAATGTTTTCTTTACAGGCCGTGTTAATTTGGGATCAAAAACATCGTCGTTTGGACCTCTCTGCAAAAGCAAATCAGGCTTCTTCACATAACCACAGCCTCCGTTGGATCTAAACAATCCATGCATCATCCAAAGTGATTTTCCATAGCCCTGTTATATCAAAATATTTTAACAATTAGCCCTACGGTATGACAGAAAGGCATTCAAACACGAATGAAAAAAGCACAAACAATCGCGTAGCCAGGCCATGAAAATGGGGTGAGCCAAATGGAAAATTTGATAAAAGTATCATTTAAAATAACTTTTTTTTTATTTCTTAATGTAATTAGTATAAAAAAATAAAAACGAGGGGTTGGGCCCAGTATGGCTCCCCTGTCTCCACTCAACTTGAGCACAAAGTATAAAGATCGCAAATATTGCAGCCGAAAGTAACAAAATTAACCTGCATATTAAATGCAACCATCTGAGCTCCATGCATCCAACCAATAGTCGGCCTATAATTCGTTGACCTTACACGCGTTCCCTTGGGATATACCCTCAGTATATTCTTCTGTGTGAACCTACAAAATGAAATTTACGAAGGAACAACTTAAAAAAGAAGAATTTGATATAACTCTGGATTATGATATAGGCTGTAATACATAAAAGAGCACCTTACAACATCTGTTGCATATAATGTTGCTGCCTTTTCAAGCCTTTGTTCGCTCAAACTAAGCCGATTTACTTTTTCGGTTCCGCTTCTTAGTGCATGCCTCAAGCCCTTTTTCGCATTCCCAGCACGAATGGCTATTAGACGCTTATATTCTGGTGCAACAAGATTGCCCGATTTTTGTTGAAAGGCATCACTTTCTTCATCATCGTGATCACTACCACTCTGATTTTTGTTGACAGAGAGTACATTAGCAACTGAAAAGGTATATAATACAAATCAAAACAAAATAAAAAAGTGAATTACATTTTGCCGTCTTAACTATACGCATTTTGCACGTTGCTAACCAGACTATTCTTTATCATGCTTTGCCATCCTAAGTATACGAATTTTAGACTTTACCATCCATTAAAATGTTTGGTAAGCAACATGTAAAAGTACGTATAATTGGGATGTCAAAATGTAATTTCCTCACGAAAAGTAGTTCCTTTCTCTTGTTACCTTGTCGTCGTCTTCAAATTCAGCTATTGGACCTGATGTCTCCTTGAGCAATTGTTCCTCTTCAGAAGAATCTTTTTCCTGAGTTTCTGCAAATTTGTTATTTTCTGATGAAAGGTATTCTTTGGGTGGTTTGGTTGAGAGTATAATTTTATGCTTTAAGGCTTCAAGTGAAGGAAACTCTAGCAAGTATTCTTCTGACTTGGGATAAAACAGCATATCCCCAAAAACTTGTGTAACCATCTAGCAAACAAATAAATCCGAATAAATAATCAAAAATAAAAATTCCAGATTAGCTAATTAATGAAGAAACTTCAAAGATATAATTTATAAAGATGAAAATAAATCTTACCCCTGCAACTTTAGCCTGAAGTTGTGGAGTAAGATGATCCTCTAAAGTAATAATAACAGGGTAGGGAGATTTAACAAACGCGTGCTCTTTAATAGATTTCAAGCACTTCATGAGTGGTATTGGTGTTGTCAGAGTCCTGCAAGTTTCTATAACTTTACATTTCTTAAACATCAAAATAGATTTAACACAAATGTATTAAAGGATTCATAATGTCTTTGCTACATTTGCTGAGCATGTTCATTCTTGTAAATTGCAATTTTAGTCTTGTAATTACAGGGGTGTGCAAATTGATCTTTTTTAAAGGATTCATAAATCTGCGGTTATTATGCGCCTGCCCTAGGACCCGTTTGTCCAGGCCGGGTTTAATGCGGAGCCGGGCATTAAAAGCTATTTATTTACCTTTCATTCTTATTTTACAAGCTGCTAAACAGTAAAAGAAATCCTTCCTTACAGAAATGGTGATCGGATTAAATTCTTGAAATTAATTTGACTCAAGGTAATGTTAGTGGAAATAGAAGAAAATTTAAAGGGATCTTATTGTACCTTCCATGAAGAACGTGGATGTTGTCTTTTCCAGAGTTGGGCCATAGATCAAGTTCTATTCCCCTGACACCATTTTCAAGAGCTTTTATGATTGGGATTTCACTACAATCACTGCTCAATTGATTTCCAGTTAAGTAGGAATTGTGTCCTGTATATATGAAATAATGTTGCAATGGAGCAGTCATATCATGGTGTACCTGGAATTAATTTACAATTTGTCAAAGGTAAATTTAAATAATGTTACAATTACATCCATTAGTTTTTCTAAATATTACAAATACGCCAAATTTTTTGTCTCACATTTTATAATTACATTCCTCGATTTTCTAAATATTCTAAATAGTCAGATGAAAATTGAGGCAATTTGTAATATTTAGAAAAGTTGAGGACTGTAATATATTTAATGACGTTGGCAAATTTCGTCAGGTCAACTAAAAAGATTGGACAAAAATGTAAAACGGAATCAAAATTAAAAAATTAAAGTTTTATAATTTGAAATTTATCCGGATTTTCTTTTAATTACCTCAAACCTCGAGGGTTTTTCAATTATCCCTGATGGCAGTGACGGACGCACAGACCCTCATGTGGGGGCACGTGCCCCCACAACAATTTATTTTAATTATGTATTATTATTTTTATTTTTTTACATTAATTAGGTTTAGGGAAAAAAAAACATGAGGTGTATACATTAGTCTATTTGCTTATAACACTTGCATTAGTTCTTCCAGTTGCAACTGCTATCGTTGAAAGAGTATTTTCTGCGATGAATATCATAAAGAATTGCCTTCGCAATCGAATGAGAGATCAATGGATGAATGATAATTTTATTGTGTACATTGAGAAAAAAGTTTTTGATAATGTTGATAATGAGTCTATTATGCAAATATTTTAGTCTGTGAAAACTCGAAGATTTCAATTGTAAATGCTAGATTGCTTTGTAATATAGAATTTACTTTTCATGTATTTTATGCCCCCTCTATACAAAATTTCTGGATTCATCCATGCCTAATGGTTATTTCAAAAAAGTACACAAGGTACTAATGGTAATTTTGTAATAAATAAAAAGGACGACCGAGTCGAAATCAAAATACGACTCACTATTTTTTCTTTTTTTGGGGGCTGCAGTTGCCATCATAATTCTCCAAAAATTAAGTAAACTTAAACTTTGAGGGGATTTAGGGGAGAAATAAGTTATATACTCCCTCCTTCCTAATAAGATAGACAATAGATTATTTCACACATATCAAGAAAACACAATAAATATAGTAAATTATTTCACACATATTAAGAAAATGAGCAAGTCTCTTGTGAGACGGTCTCACGGACCTCCTAAGGGCTCCGTCTTGAGAACATGAACCATGAAAATAAATTTAAAAATAATAATGAACCATTAAAAAAACAAAAATAAACCCTAAAAACATGAACCATGAAGAATAAACCCGAAAAACAAAAATAAACCCAAAAAAATAAAAAATAAACCCTAAAAAAAACTAAAAATCCTAAAAACTCAAATCAATTAAAAATAAACCCAAGAAACAAAATAAACCCAAGAAAAACAAATATAAACCCTAAGAAAAATAAAATCTGAAAAAAAAAAAACCTTTAAAACTTTGTGTAAAGGCTCCGTCTCACGCAAGTTTTTGCCTAAGAAAATAGTATCTGGTGGGATCCTAATCTTTTCCATAATCTTTCTACTTTGCCCTTGCATTAAATGAGAATATATCATTGTTGGTCTCAAGCAAAGTGAATTGAATAAGGGTATTTTAGTCTATTATTGTAATTAATACTCTCAATAAGAAAACAAATCTATAATTTGGGATGGACGAAAAAAGAAAGGTATCATATGTTATTGGGACGGAGGAACCGAGGGAGAAGTTATTTTGATGGAGGCAAATGTAATTTTACACGACATTCAACCCCTCAAGGTCAAAATTGATTTCAACACTATTTATTGATATAGATAAATAATTACTATTATATCCAAATTTATATTGCTATTTTCGTTTTTGGACATTTAATAAAAATTAAATTTACTAACAGTATCTTAAAGGCTACTGAATACACTTATATATTTTTTTAATTCTTTAATCTAAGACTTCATATTTTTTTTTTGAGGGGTAAGACTTCATATTAAGTCAAAGTAAACTTGTAATTTCAAGGGATTAGTCGATACTACTCCACTGAGTAGAAATTCTAAAGTGGGTACCATCTGGAGTGGATTTAACACATGTGGATGTATGTGTATATGTTGATCTAACGGTATAGATAACTCACTTATAATTTACCTGCTTCGTGAGTAAGATCTACTTACCCAATTTCGAGACCCAGTGGGGTAATATTTTAAACATTTACTTTACTTATACCAAAACATATATAGAATAAATTAAATATACAATAATGAAGAAGAATTTTTTTTGAAAAATAATGAAGAAGAATTGAAGAACCTGAGAATTGATGGGGCCATTGAGATCATCTTGGAAGAGGAAATCGAAGAAGTCCTCAAGAGTAAGTCCATGTCGCCGGCCGCCGATATGGTGGCGGCGGTGGAAGACGTTTTGCATGATCGCCTCCGCGTCAGCGGCGGTGCGGCCTTCCTCCTTTTGGTAGTCCACCAAGAACTTGACCAGCTGATCCGCCGTCATGTGGGCCCCGCCATCCGCGCACCGCCAAAACGCCGCCCTCACGTCCGGCGGCGGTTGCGATTCGCTGATCTTGAACTTCCGGTTGAAACATCCAAACATTTTGTAATAATTGTAACTCCCCATTTTTAATTACACAAAAGTATTCTCTCTCTCTCTCTCTCTCTCTCTCTCTCTCTCTCTCTCTCTCTCTCTCGATTATACAACACAATTACACACAGATGACTTTGTGATTTTATATATATGGATTAATTTAAATATATATAGCTGTTACGCGTTGGAAGATGGGTTAGTATATGGGTTGTTTGAATGGTTCTTTCGTGAAAGCATTGTTGATTTGTTGTTAGTGTTATAACTACTAAATTTGTTTTGTTGAAAAAAGAAGGCTTGAAAATTGATGGAAATGAGTCAGTAATTGTTAAGCATAGTCTATTTTAAATAAAGGGATAATTACAGTAACTGCCCCTCGGATTTGAGCTAATTTACAAAAAAACCCATATATGTTTGGACAAAATAAAACCAGACTTTTGAAAATTACAAAAAAAAAAAAAAAAACTCTTGAGGTTTGATTTTAAATGCACATGTAAGGAGTTAATTGCAATATTTTTATAAATGTTAGGAAGGACGTTTTAAATATTTTTTTCTTATAAATGTGGTAGAGTTTAATACAATCAAACATTGGGTTTGTTTTGTAACTTTCAAAAACCCATGTGGATTTTTTTTTTTTGTAATTAACCCAAACCTCATGGGTAATTTGTGTAATATCGTGTTTAGTAAATGTTAATAGAGTACGAGAGGTTTTTAAATTTGAGAGTCATGGGGATTAGTTAGATATGAAAGAGCAAGAGAGGTGTGTTTACATTTAAGGAGTATTTGAAGCCGAATAGTCGTTAATAATATATTCATTACTACAAAACGCAAGTGGGAATCCATGACCTTGCATTCTTTATTCCATCCTTAATTATTATTCTAGTATTTTAATATATGTTTAGTTCTTCAATTTGTGTCAGTGAAAAAGAATATATTTTCTTCATATATATCAAATTATTGTATTTGTATACTTGTCCTTAATTGTTTTTATTGTAGAAACTCATGATTCATCAAAGCATAAAAGTTATCTTTTAGGATCCTGTTAATAAATCTAGTTAATTTAGGCACATCTAAGTAAGTAACATTCATTGCATAAATAACATTAACTCTTTTATTGTATTTTCTTTGTTGTTTCTTATGCTTTTCCTTCATTATTTTTAGGGCAATGGGCATTCACTCCCTAGCATTTACTCATTTTGAAGCGTGCACTATCCCCAAAATAAATTTTAAACATTTTGTCTCTTAAACTTTATTACTTTGGCACTTTAACCTTTTAAAAGGTTGTTAAATATTTTATCCCCTCAATTTATTATAGTTTGCCCATCCAATGTCTTTTCCAGATCACAATTTTATTAGAATGCTCTATATTAGTTAGAGGTGTCAATGATGTCGTGTTTTATATTCATGGGTCATATTTTAATACGAATATTACAGGTTTGATGCGAACACAAATACGACCCATTTAATTATTTATATCAAGATACATAATATGAACATCACTCGTTTATGATACGGATAACCCAACACAGCGCGAAATACCTATATAATTTAAAGTTGACATGAAAAAAATAAAAAAAATAGAGAAAGAGCTAAAATTACTGTTAAGGAATGAAGAGGCAATCCCATTAAATCTGGGATTTCATTGTTTATAGACAGCAATATATCTCTTAATTGATATTCTTTTGTATAGGAATACATATTTTATGTATGGTATATATTCTCTAGTCTAAGATCAGTTTCGTATATATATCTTGTAATGTTTTCAATGAATGATATACAGAAATTATTCTCTTCACATGGTACCGCAGCAATTACGATCCTAAAACCTGTTTCCAATTTTTTTCTCCCTTTCTTTAAAAAAAAACCATTCTACCTTCTAGCCAATTCACATGGAAGAAAAGAGTGACACCAAAAACTCAACCAAGCTTGAGTCTAGCAAATTTGATAATCCAAATGATCCCCTTTACCTCCACTATTCTGACCAGCCTGGGCTTGTACTTGTCACACAGTCCCTAAATGGAGAAAATTATAGAACTTGGAGTCGTGCTATGCTCATGGCTCTTAGCATCAAGAATAAAGAAAGGCTTCGTGAACGGCATCGTTGAATAACCATCGGAGACCTCTACTATAGAATTCCAACAATGGAATCGATGTAACAACCTTGTAAAAGCATGGCCTTTTAATTCTATATCACAAGAAATTGGAGCAAGCATCATATACAATGAAAGTGCTTATGAAATCTGGCTCGATTTGAAAGATCGCTTTTCACGCACTAATAGTGTTCATCTTTTTCATGTTGAGGAAGTTATACATGATTGTAAACAGGGCAACATGAGTGTTGGGGCTTATTACACCAAGCTTAAAGGCCTTTGGGATGAAAGAGATGCACTTTCCGGCATCCCGAAATGCACATGTAATGCCGTGAAAGATGTTTTGTTGTTTCAACAGAATCAAAATATCATGAAGTTCCTCATGGGACTTAATGAAGCCTATGCAAGTGTTAGAGGGCAGATTTTGCTAATGGACCCACTTCCCACCATTAACAAGACTTATTCTCTCATTCTCCAAGATGAGAAACAACGTGGAATATCAAATGCAGGAGCAACGTTGGGTGAAGCTTCGGCTTTTGCTGTGAAAAATAAGTTAAGAAAACCTGATCAGAGGAATTTCACACCCAAAAATCCTCATCTAAAGTGTGAAGCTTGTGACAAAATTGGTCATACCGCAGAAACATGTCGATCACACCTCAAATGTGATTATTGTGGTTGGAATGGTCACACCATCGATGTTTGTCGAAAGCTACAAAAGGCGATTTCTACAGGAAAGAAACCTGACCAGGGAGAGCGGAAGGATTTTTCGAAAGCCAACCATACAGAGGCAAATACACCAGCAACCTCTTCACCATTTACCATCACAGCTGAACAATATCATAACCTTATGACCATACTTGTGCAGGAATAAATCCAATTCAATGGCCAATCATGTTGGTAGTACATCCGCCATGAGTGATCTCTCAGTACAATCTTTTGTGCTTCGTTATTGATAAAGAAACATCTTTGGATACTCGACTCAGGAGCTACGGATCACATGGTTTACTCGGTGATTTGTTAAGCACAAATTCACGGGTCACCAATCGGACCGTACTCCTACCCAATGGAGAAATTGCTCTTTGTTACACACATAGGGGATATTCATTTTGATAATTTCATCTTATATGATGTGTTGTGTGTTCCTTCTTTTAAACTAAACTTGATTTACATTAGCAAATTTACGCAAAATTCCCATTACCTGGCCACATTTAGTAATACTACTTGTATGCTACAGGACCAACAATCGGGAAGATGATTGGGATGGGAAGCGAGCGAGGAGGACTCTACTATCTTGATACTCCTCGAGAAAATAAAGTGCAATGCAATCACACCTTCGACTTCTCATTCCATGAAACTTTGGCACCTACGCCTTGGTCATCCATCAAATAAGACTTCTAATTTATTTTCTCATTCCATTAAAAATATGAAATTTTGCACAATTTCGATTGTTTAATTTGCCCATTAGCTAAACAAACTCGTACTCCATTCTCTACAAGTTCCATTCATACTAAAGCACCATTTGAATTAATCCATGTTGATATTTGGGGAGGTATCATGTTCCATCAATTACAAAGAGCACGATATTTTCTAACAATTGTTGTGACTTTACTCGTTGCACATGGACTTATTTGATGCATCATAAGTCGACACTTATTCATGTATCACCAATTTCATCAATTTTGTTGAAACACAATTTTCCTTGAAAGTTAAAATTGTTCAAGCGATAATGGACCTGGATTCACAATGAGGGAATTTTATTTAGATAAAGGGATCATTCACCAAACCAGTTGTGTTTCCACTCCACAACAAAATGGAGTAGTCGAAAGAAAACATCGCCACCTTCTTAATGTAGCTCGAGCCTTATTATTCCAAGTCGATCTCCCAAAAAAATTTTGGGGAGACGCCATCTTGACAGCTACTTACCTAATTAATCGAACGCCGACACCTATTCTTCATGGAAACACACCCTTTGAAATGCTTTATCAAAAACAGCCCGTTTATGATCATTTAAGAGTGTTTGGTTATCTTTGTTTTGTCTCAACACACCACCAACATCCTACCAAATTTGATCCAAGGGCTATTCGTTGTATTTTCTTGGGTTATCCATATACCCAAAAAGGTTACAAGGTGTATGAGCTTTCCACTGGTAAAACACTTGTTTCTCGAGATGTCATTTTCCATGAGGAAATTTTTCCATTTTCATCTTCCACTGCTGACTCCTCATTAATACATAATTCTAGTCCCACTCCACAATTTCCTCTCACCAATGAAGTTCTTATGCCTGATGATCCCTCTCAAGAATACATTCCTTGTCAAAATAGTGAAGTTTCTTGTGAGAGCAATCCCACACTCGAAATTTCTCCACTCACTAGCCCACCATCACCGCCAAATCTACAGATCCCTTAATCACGAACAACACGTGCTACAAAAGTACCGAGTTATCTGCGTGAGTATCATGTTGGTATTCCTCTTCCCTCACGACACAGCCCATCATCGAACTCGATTTCGGTCAAAGCTACAGGTACTCCCTATCCGTTGGCAAATGTTCTTTCATATGATAAATTATCTCTTAAACATTTATCTTTCACCACTTCTCTCTCGGTCCAAAAAAGAACCATCTTCTTTTGCAGAAGCAAATTGTGATCCTAAATGGCGTCTACCAATGCAACAAGAGCTAGAAGCTCTAAAATCTAATGGAACTTGGTCTTTACAGCCATTACCACCTGGGAAAAAGGCGGTTGGATGTAAATGGGTGTACAAGATTAAATTCAATCCAAATGGTACGGTGGAGCGTTACAAAGCTAGACTTGTAGCAAAGGGCTATAACCAAGTCGAAGGCTTAGACTACCAAGAGACATTCGCTCTTGTTGCAAAGCTTGTGACAGTTCGTCTCCTTCTCGCTGTGGCTTCAGCTCAACAATGGCATATTCATCAGTTTGATGTGAATAATGCATTCTTGCATGGAGATCTTGTCGAGGAAGTTTACATGTCTTTACCTCCTGGTTTCGGACGAAAGAGGGAGACACGGGTTTGCAAACTTCATAAATCATTGTATGGTCTCAAGCAAGCTTCACGTCAATGGTTCATTAAAATCTCTGTTGCTCTGAAGCATGGTAATTTCAAGCAATCGAAGGGAGATTATTCACTATTCGTCCGATCTCAGAATGGTACATTTACTGCTCTTCTGATATATGTTGATGATGTCATAATAGCATAAAATAATTTACAGGATATTGAAGATACCAAGTTATTCTTGAAGAACCAATTCAAATTAAAGGATCTTGGACAATTGAAATATTTCCTTGGAATAGAGGTTGCACGGTGTAAGAAAGGAATTACACTTTCACAGAGAAAATATGCTCTTGAGATTCTTGAAGATGTTGGTTATCTTGGTGCAAAACCAGCTTTCTTCCCCATGGAGCAAAATTTATCTCTCAGTAAATTTGAGGGTGACTATATTGATGATCCATCTTCATATCGAAGATTAGTCGGGCGGTTAATTTATTTGACTGTCACTCGACCTGACTTGGCGTATTCAGTCCATGTTTTGAGCCAATTTATGGACAAACCACGAGTTCCACATTTAGAAGCAGCTCACCGTGTCTTGCGATATGTGAAACAAACACCGGGACAGGGGATATTCCTTTCAGCAGATAGTTCAATTCAATTGAATGCCTTTTGTGATGCTGATTGGGCTAGATGTCGTGACACTAGATGTTCGGTTACTGGGTATTGCATTTTTCTTGGTAACTCATTAGTTTCTTGGAAAACCAAGAAGCAAACGACAGTATCACGGTCTAGTGCGGAAGCCGAATATCGAGCCATGGCCACCACATGTTGTGAAATTGTTTGGTTGCGAACAATCTTGCAAGATTTAAATATCAAACACTCACAGCCTGTTAATCTATATTGTGACAACTAGGCGACACTCCACATTGCTTCAAACCCTGTATACCATGAGCGAACGAAACATATAGAAATCGACTATCACATTATACGAGAGAAGGTACAAGAAGGGATTATCAAGCTGACTCATGTACCCACATTAAGCCAACCAACAGACATTTTCACAAAGCCATTGAGTTCTCCACAATTCTCGGCTTTACTCACCAAGTTAGGAATTATCAACATATATTCCAAACTTGAGGAGGAGTATTAAGGAATGAAGAGGCAATCCCATTAAATCTGGGATTTCATTGTTTATAGACAACAATATATCTCTTAATTGATATTCTTTTGTATAGGAATACATATTTTATGTATGGTATATATTCTCTAGTCTAGGATCAGTTTTGTATATATATCTTGTAATGTTTGTTAGATAAATGTTTTTATCATGATTTTGATGATTATGGTCGATTTTGTTCAAATGAGTTTTTTAAACCAAAACTATGTCCCTAAATGTTGTCTAAATACTTCCGATCAACTTAAAATGTTTTTACTATTTTTCGGAGTATTTCTTGAAGTTTATTTTCAATAAAAAATTGGACAACACATTTGTTTCAGCTCGACTCGGCCGGTCGCCCTATAGGGCAACCCGCACCGAGTACTGAGTTGGTGAGAAACAGAAAATGGGGCGTAAGAAAAATAGGGCAGGGCGACCGGTCGACCAGGTGGGCGACCGGTGCGGTCGACCGGTCGACCGGCGGGCGACCTGTACCTGGGAGTTGGATTTTTGTTCCAGACTTCTCTGTTTCGCAAATTCTTCAAGGGCATCGGTCATGACTAAGGGCTGCCTGGTCCCCTTCGACCAGTCCCCCTATGTAAAAACTCGCAGAATTCAATTTCAATCTTATCTCTGCGACCGGTCGAACCCTTGTTTATCAAAGAAACTATCCGCTAGTTGCGTTTTGACATGACTTTTCCTATTTTGTGGGATTGATTTCTAACAGCTATATTGATCATTTTAAATGGTTTCTTTTTGCAAAGCAAATCACTCCCCAAGGAGGAGCCAATGTCCTGGAAATGAAAGCCAAGTCCTCTCCTATAAATAGAGGCTTCATTCAAGCAACAAGACACAACACTCAATACAAGCAAAAAGAGCAAACAAAGCAAACACTTCTATATCTTGTTGTATTAGCCTAAGCACTTTCACTTGCACAAATTTGAGGTATAGGCTTTCAATTCTTGATTACACTTGTACTCATATTGTTTCAATCTTTATTGAGTTGTAATCTTGATTTTGGTCATCATTCAACACAAGACATCCTTGTGAGTATTCTTGTGGTAAGAATACACTTGGGTGATCTAGGTGATAGGTGTTTGAAGGTTGTGGTAATCTTCAAAGCTGTTGTAAGAGGGTTGTGGTAATCCTCAAGGTGGTGATAGAGAGTTGTGGTAATCCTCAAGGTGGTGATAGAGGGTTGTGGTAATCCTCAAGGTGTTGTATTAATTTTTGGTAAATTAATAAAATCTTTTCTTTTCTTTTTGAAATCCATCCCGGAGATACTGGGGTGGTAGAGGATTAGGCCCTAGGTGGGTTGAACCTCTTTAAATCAACGAGTGTTGTTTATTTTCTGCATCTACATTCTTGTCATTTACTTGTTGTTTCGAAAAGGAGGGTGATTTGCAAAAAATCGGCATAATCTATTCAACCCCCCTCTAGATTATCGTAGCCACTTGGACTTACAATGTTTTCAATGAATGATATACATAAATTATTCTCTTCACAATTACAGATAAAAAATAGATTAAATTATTAGAAAATGCATTAAATAATTTGTCCATCATCACATAACCAACTAAAACATCACAAAATATGAAAAATATGTCACTATAAAATTAAATGGGTTAAATAGGCCAATCGTGTTGTCACTCGGGTCGACCTGAACTGACCTATTTATTTCCCATGTTAACCATGCCCGACCCAATTTTGACCCAAATTTGCTAAGGGTTGTACCTTTACCTGCTAAATTCACGTTAGGATCGTGTCGAGTTATCGTGTCGTATCACAAATTGACGCCCCTAGTATCAATCATCACTCATCGCCGCACATTTCCCCCCATCTTTCCATGCAAATGTCAAGAAAAACACGAATTGAGATTCCCTATTCCACAATCATATTCCACTTTCAATTCCATTGTATTTAATGAACATCACACATATAAAATTATGTCACAATTGTGTATATGTCATTCATCATGAAATAAGAAGCAAAATAGGAATGTGAAACAAGAAATCTGGTCCCAAATATACAACGTCATAATTTAATGGGTAAATTCCATTTTACCCCATCGTACTCTCAATTACCACAATTTACCCTCTTGTACGCTTATTTTGTCTTATTTACCCCCCATATACTCTTATTTTCTCATTTTGCCCTCTTATATTCTCATTTAATTTATCTCACTTTACCCCCTTACACTCATTCTAAAATAAGTATTGACACTCTTTCTAAAAAAAAATTAAGTATTGACAATATATAATGGTACCTTTTTTTTTTCCGAAGGACATATATAGTGGTACTTTAATATAAATAATAATGTTATTTTCATTAAGGTATATTATTTGCAATAAATTAATGTATCACTATTGTCGTATGTTCAACATAACTAAAAAAGTATTGTGATACTTATTTTGTTTTAGTAGAATTCACTTTACCCTTTGTATCAATTACCCCCTTCTATTATAGAAACCTTCAAATACCCCTTTAAATCGATATTGATAGACAAAAATGCCCTTGATTTAAATAGAATATTAAATTTAATTTTCATACTTTATTATAATTAAGCTATAAATATTTGTCCCTTTGTAAGTAAATATCAATTAGTTTGATTACAAATTTGGTTCAAAACTAATTTTATAGATAAAGTTAAGTCTTAAATTTAAATAACTCTAATATTTTAGAGAAGTCATATTATTTGTTTATTTGGAAATGTACATATGTTACATAAATTTATATTATTGTTATATTCAATACATAACATTTTAGTAAGTAAAAAATTTGAATCAAATTAATAGATATTATTTAACAGTACATATTTTTCTATTATGTATGTTGCACATATCTAACTGAAATATGTTAATGGGTGCAATTACTATTTGTAATAATTTATTACATGTGAAAGAGAAATTAATATTATAAATATTGTAAAAATATTAACACAATTAAGAACTGAGTGAAGAAATACTAAAAAATAAGAATCTAAAGATGTTTTCTAAAATAATATAATGTAAATTTACGTGAGATATATAATACTTTGTAAAAATATAAATATGTTTTCTATATTATTATTATATTTATTTATTTTGAATTAAATTAATATTAGTTGTAGAGAGTATTGTAAGATTTTTTTCCTATAGAATTCAAAATATTTATTTTTTTCGTTCATAAATTTTTTAAATATTAGTTAATATGTTGCACCTACATCATCTTATTTAATAGAAATATTTAAGAATATCAATAATATATTAACTTTAATAGTTACTTTTTAAAGTAACATATACACATATAATGATAATAATATATTTGCTATTTTATTTATTTTTTATTTCACTGTAGGTTTATTTATTTAATAAAATTAGAATTAATTAATATCTCGAATAAAATTAATTGAAATTTAGTTTTAGGGGAGATATAGTATGGAATTAAAAGTTTTATTTTATATTTCAAGGGTGTTTTTGTCCACCAAATATATATTTACTAGTTTAGGGGTGTATGTGAAGGTTTTAATAATAGTGAGGTGTTTGATACAAAACCAATACTACAAGGGGGATAAAGCAAATTTTACTCTATTCCTTTTTAAAACTTTTGTGTGAAAAGACAAGACATAATTTATAATGGACGAGCTAATGAAAAGATATAAGCAAAAACTCATATAAGACTATCTCATAGGTCCCATTTTCTAAGGCGGATCTCCAATGACTCGCTACCCAGCCTAAAAAATCGGTGGTATTTTCGTAAATATTAAGCTAATAGGTGGGTGAGATAGCACTTAAAAAGTATTAGTTTTTTCTCGAAAAGTATTAAATGTTGAACTGAAAAGTATTATAATTTTAGGTAAACTAGTCTTTTGCTCGTGCGATGCACATATGTATATCCGTGAAGCCTCCGTTTTGTAATGTGATATGTGCATTTTCCTAATAGTTCTACAAATTATATCTTTTACATTTGTAATAATTTAAATATAGCATCAAACAATAAGAAGAAATAATATTTAATATTTTTTACTTATCGTAAAAAAAAATAGCATAGCTCAGAATCATGAAACTTTATTTAAGACTATGTATTTGTGTTCGATCTTCGAAAATTAATTTTTCATACAAACGCACACGGTCAACTTCATTGCACATTTCGTTTTAGTCACACTTAGATTCTAAATAGTGTGAAAATTGGTTCCATATATGTTTTTGAAAGGTTGTAGTAGTAAATTCAGGTGCAAATTTATATTCCAAAGTTTTCGTATGTATAAATTGGGGGCACATATTTTTGTTAAAGCTGATCGTGCAATAAATGAAAGTTAACATGTGTATATAGGAGAACTAAGTACATGGTAATTAAGGAAATAGAAGACCATAAAACATAGTTTTGGCAACATTATTGATCTTATTAGATTTGTTTTTTTGGGAGGGACATTGTTATTTTTTTACAACTTTTGTCATGTATTTTCTTTATTCATGTTGTTAAGTCAATGTTTAGTTTTTTGAAATTTTATTGTAGATATTTGATTGTATTATTTGCTTTTCTAATTATCTTTTATTTAGGTTCCCATATTTGGTATTTTACAGGCCTTACGATGCATGAACTTTATTTTTATAAAAATAATTCTTAGTCATTGTAATTGTTTTTAGAATTTTAATAAATAATTAAATATGAAAATAATTAATTTTATTATAAATCATATAATGAAATAATATAAAAATGAATTATTATAAACTCTATATAAAACCTGTTTAAATAAAACACATTTATTTGATAATATATTTTGTGACTGTGAATTGTATCTATTTATATAACATGTTTATCTATAAGAAAATAAAAATTTGAAAAACATCAATTGTCCAATGCTCAATATTTAGTTTGTTGCATTTTCAATACAATCAATAATAAATTAAAATTTAATTTCTATACATACATCATAAATAACCAAGATACAATAAAAATTGATGCTAGGGGTGTGCACGGGACTTGGAGATCACCGAACCCGAACCGATATCCGAACCGAAAAATATCCGAACCAAAAATCTCCGTTGACTTTTTGACTTTCTCCGAACCGAACCGTCCCGAAAATTTACATGGTACGGTTCTGGAGATTATTCAAATATCCGTACCAAGAATTGTACCGAACCATACCGAACCGTACCGAACCAAATATCCGAAACTAGAATCAATTTTAAAATAATTTTTATGTTTACATATATAATATTTTTATCTTATTTATATTTTGATATTTTGTTAACTAAACATTCCTTTGAAATTCAATATTATATAATACTAAAAATTATCAAATTAGAAATTTGGCATATTTTATCAATATATCAAATGAATAATTCAATATATATTTAATTCACTAATAGTTACATCATATACTCATATTAGTTTATTTAAATGAACCAATAAATGGAATTATAAAATCATATTTGATTCGTATAAAATGTTTAAATTTGATGATATTTTACTTATTAATGATCATAACTAGACTCATCATCTAATCAAGAAAATTAATTGAATTAAAATTAGTTAAATGAGTAGTACATTGCACATAAACTATAGTAATCATCTAGCCAAGAAATTAAGACATCGAGAGTATATATTTTTGTTTCATATTAGTTTATCAAAGTTATTAGTCAATTATATTTTTTCTAAGTGAAGAGCCCATGGCAATACGAATGGGATCTTCTATTCCAAAACCGTGTTTCATCTCATATTCCAACAGTGTAGATAATTGACACATGTATTACACTTACCATGTTTATTTTCAAGCATAAATTATGGGATACACGTGTCAATCATCTACACGGTTGGAATAGGAGATGAAACACGGTTTTGGAATAGAAGATCCCATCCGATGGCCATATGGCAAGATTATAGAATATTATTGTGTAATAGAGGCTACTAAATTTATCATTCATTGAGATTCTACACTTTTACTACTATTACAAATAAAATAATATCTGAAACATATCATGTTAAATCCAAAAAGAAAAATCAATACTTTTAACTATAAATTAGATAAAAACAATTTAAAAGTTAAATTGATATTAAACTAATACGTAGTATATATAGTCTATATTATGAGAGAAAGATTTAAAATTACAATATCAAAAATTTAACACTTAAATATAAATTAAAGAATTTTTATGTATAGGTTAAATATAAAATATCAAAAAGTTAAACTCATATAGTACTAATAGTTTTAGTATGTATTTTTGAAATTGCACTAAAAAAAAGATTGAAAGTATATTCGTTTAATGATTTTTATTGTGGTTTTTCTTTTTACCTTGTTTGTGTGTTTTATTTGTGAAATATTTGAATCTCCGTTTCTCCGAACCATCCCGAACCGTTCCGTACCGCCCCATTAGAATCGAATCTCCATACCGAACCGTACCGAACTTTTCGGGACGGTTCGGTACGGAGATTTTTTTTATGGTTCGGTTCTGGAGATTTAATTTTGTGATCTCCGAACTTTGGGACGGTTCTGGAGATTTCTAAATCTCCGGACCGAACCGGACTGTGCACACCCCTAAAGATTTATAAAATAATATTTTTTTCACTTTATTTTTTGTTCTACGTATGCAATATGGGTGTCAAACTAAAGATAATAATAAAATAATTAATTTAATATATTATACGTCAAAAACGAATCTAAAATTAAAAAAATTATTAGATTTTGAAATAAAAAAAGAAAAATAAAAATATAATAATTAATGCAGTGCACAGATAAATTTGGAAAGCTAATTTTATAACTTTATTTTTTATTTAGCTTTAAAAACTATTTTTTCAAATAAAGTTGACTACAAAAAATAATAAAATCCTAAATATTTATCGATTCTTATTTCTCTACATAATTTTGTTACTGTTTTTAGAAATAAAAAATGGGCGGAAAAATTTTTCGCTTACTATTTTGAGAATAGTATGTCTTTATATATATATATTTATATATATATAGGATTAGGATCAAATGTGGCAGTGGACTTACCATGTGGCAGTATGGATTAATCCAATCCATTAATTCAACAAATCCAAATGTTCAGTTTTTTTTCGAATGTATTTTTTATTTATTTAGTTTTCGCACAATTAAGGGCATAACTGTCATTTTATTTGTTAAATAAAATAGTTACTTTTGGTAATTGTTCATCCCAATGATTTTTATGGGATTTGATTTTATGATTGTTCCCGCTTTTCATTCAATTGCGATTTACTCACAATGACACTGTTAGACATAAAATGGTGCACAGTTCAACTATTAAAATGGTGCATAATTCAGTTATGGAAACGTGATCTTTATCACATCCATGATTGTAGGGGCATGATTATGGGAAGATGGTTACACTATTTTGTCTTTATAGTTCTTTTAGATGATGTACTATTAGTTAAACAATGATGCACTGTTAGATATAAAATATTGCACAGTCAGTTATTAAATGGTGCACAGTTCAGCTATTAAAATTGTAACGACCGGGGGCTAACTCAAACAAGTCTGTTCTTTAACCTTTCTCTTTGTGCTTTCCGTCCACGTTGCCACTCATGGACTTCCCACCCCTGGAAGTGGGTTTCATGCCTTTCCCCACTCCCGAACCCAGGACCTCCAGGCTAAAGTCCCAAGTTCAAAGAGTGTGAGTACCCGCAGCTGTGAGTACCTCCAGACTAGTTCCTTCTTTAACCATTCTCTTTGGGCTTTTCGTCTCGTTAGAACTCACCTCCCGGATTATGGACTAACAAATATGACATGCAAATTATTGGCCAAATAAAAAGCAATTACGAATAGGCACTCGAATTCCTAAAATAGAAAGCATGAATTAATTAAGAAAACAAATAATCATATTTAACATGAATCCACAGTTTCGATTATGCCCCTAAGATCCGAAAGATATGCCAAACATTGATTATAAACTCATAGATAAATTCGAATCAATATTATGACATTGTTTGAGCACAGACAAGAGATCTTAGACATAGAAAGAAAACCCCTTCTTGTCAGGATGTATTCCCCTTCCAAGCCTTCAAAGCTCTTGTGCTCCCGTAGATGCGAAAGGCCTTGTGATGTTCTTAGCGACCTAGCCTTCCTCTCTCAGAAGATCTTTGATTCTTATGATCCTATGTAATTTGTTGTGTTTTCTCTGTATGAAGTGATATTTTCGTGCAAGCCTTGGGTCCCTTTTATAGATGCTTGGAGAGATCACTTGAAGAGTTGGAACAGGAAGAAAGCTCTGAAAAACGCGTCGTGGAAAAGTCTCACACGGCCTGGCCGTGTGGTCTTGTGCTAAACCTTTCCCACACAGTTGTGTGATCCTACACGGGCAAGTGGTGTGGTTCTCTACCCTTTCCCACACAGCCATGTGGGATCCCACGGTCCAGCCGTGTGGCCCTGGTTCTGTCCCCTGTTTTGCCCAACTTCACACAGTTGTGTAGTTTCACACCGGCATTTTCATACGGCTGTGTGACACCACATGGTCCGGCCGTGTGAAGTATTTTTGTCCATTTTCTTCGCCATTTTGATCTTCTCTTTGCATTCGTCAATCTTAGCCGGACATTCCAACTGATATTTCTTTGTTTTAAGCTTCGTTTCCTGTAAAAATTACAAGAATACGCAGTATCATGCCCTTTTAAGGAAACCCAGTGAAAACATACTAAATATGCGTGCAAATGGTTCAAATATATATCATTTTAAGCCCAAAATGCACGTATTTTACACACATCAAGCATCTACTAGACCCGTTGTTCAACCGCTAAACACTTAAATAATTCTAGCGACACTCGCAAGAGCACGAGATCAATCTTAGGGTAGCAAGTTGACCAAAGTCGTCCCTCGCGGAATACTTACACGACAAATAATTATTAGGGATAATTACAAAAAGTACCCTGAGGTTTGACCTAATTACAAAAAAACCCAGCTAACATAAAAACTTATAAAAAGTACCCCTGAGGTTTGAAATATATTTCAAAATCCCCCTTCATATTTGTAAAATCATTGCAGATTACCCCTTAATTTTAACACTAAATCAAACCTCAGGGGTACTTTTTGTAATTTTTAAGTTAGTTGGGTTTTTTTGTAATTAGGTCAAACCTCAGGGGTACTTTTTGTAATTATCCCTAATTATTATGCAACAAATAACAGAAATAAATCCTAAACACTCTAACAAGATTTGTGATTTTAATAAACTGAAGAAAAATAAGTAAAAAAACCAATTAAAACTTGAACAATTAAACCCAAAGAAAACGATATGAATGAATATCTAGGATTTCAGAATCATCTCATCAAACTTGCAAGCAGAATATCAACTAATTGATCATGTGGTTAACAAATATAACAAACATGTAAAAACTAGGCCTAGATTTAATAACTCATGTATTCACAGATTATGGCAATCCCTACATAATTTGCTATTTTCATTAAGCCAAGTTAGATAATACATCTATGATTCATATCTAGCCCCCTGAATAAATTTAGTCCAGGAATAATATTTTCTCTCGATCTCAATTATTCTCTCAAAACAATCAAAAGTTGATCAGACAATCAATCATCAAATAAAAGCAATTTATTCAGGAAAGCAAATCAGTTAGTCAATACTCATGCGTATTTGTTTAAATCAAATCATCATAATCCTAGAACAAGGAAATTAGTTCATGCTTGTAGATGGATTCATGAATTCAATTGAGAGGAAGAGAGCAATTATAAACATGATCATGTAATAACAACAATCACCAAGCAATTGAAAATCAGATAAAGAAGATGGGAAAAGATTATGCTTTGATGCCGCAAAATATCTCTGGTGGAAAAAAAAGAAGCAATCCCCAATTTTGGATGGAAGAGAAAATAACAAAAACTAGGGTTTAAAAGTGCTAAAAGTAAAGGTGTTCGAAAATATGGGCTCCCCAAGTCTTATTTATGAGCCTAGAGTCCTATACAAGATGTAAGAACCAAAAAATGAAAAAAATCAAAAATTTCGTATTCTGCAAGTCGTCGTGCACGACAGCGCGTGGTGCCCCGCGCGCACTCTTGCACCCAAGATACTGCTGCTGCCAGCCGTGCGCATCCGCGCATCCTCAAAAAGTTGGAATTTGCTCTCCATGTCTTCTTATGAATTGTATCTCTATTTCTTATCTTTAATAGCCACTTCAATGACCTCAATATCAATTTTCTAAAGAGAGTTATAGGCAAAATACTAAGACGTGTCATTTCCGAAATCTCTTCACTTGATTTCCACTTTCACATGATTTTAACCCATCCAAACGTCTCCATTTACATTTAGTACCAGAAATGACATTGTAGAACTCTCTCTTCAATTGCTAATGGCATAAGAATTAGGTACATTTGACTTTGGATGAAAAAGTTATGTTCTAAACGAAGATTGTTGCAATTGTGCGAAATGACTTTTTGACATTTTTTTGCTCCAAAACGTATATTTTTCCAACAAATCCTAGAAAATCAACAAAATAACACAATAACACTAAAACATGCAAATGCAAATAAAACACATCAAAAATATATATAAATCATCACACAAAACACACACAAAAAACATGCAAAACACCCGTAAATTTCTCGATCAAATCCAAATCTTCTTGATACGGGCCAGATTTGCCATATTAAATAGGATCAATATAATTTGGGAGCTATGAGCCCAAAATGAATAATTAACCTAAGCTCATGTGTTAACTAGGGTTTTAGCTTGACTTCGTAAACACGCAACCCTAATTGTCAACCTATAAATAGCTCACAGAAAGGGTGTCTCAGGTTAGAATTCCGGTACACACATTTGATATACTGTTCTATTTTGCACATATTCTCTCTCTAGAGTGATCATGACTTGAGCGTCGGAGAGGGTACGCCGGAAAAACCCTCTGGCTCCCTTCTCACTGTTGTTTTGCAGACATCAAGACAGAACAAATATTGGAGATCGGGTTTTCTCAGTGGGGTAAATTTCTCACCCCAACAATTGGTGCCGTCTGTTGGAACAATTGGGTTGAGATGTGAGAACGAAGACTCCAAAAAAACTTCAGGAGCAAGTTTGTCTACGGATAGGGATTCTCAATTTAGCTGAGTGATTCTTTCCCATGTCCTCCCTTTTTTGATTTTCTGCAAATCATTTTGGTTTTCTACAAATTTACCAATTGAAGTTTGACTTTGGCTTTTGATTTTCACCTTGTCCGAGACCCCATAAATCGTGCCACACCAAATGGGTTGCTGGATGGGTCCTCTCTTGCACAGCGTTTTAATTCTGGTCATATCCTCGATCGTGCTATTTGACTCAGTTTATTTTCTCTCGCGAACAGAACCCACTATCATCGCACGCTCGCACATGTTCTTTGTGAGCGAGTCTTCACGGGCGAAACACTTACTCACCCTTAATTTATTTCACCACTTTGATCTTGATAGCTTTTCCTTCTGAATTGTAAGTACTCTTTTCTAGTATCGACTCTATTTTCTGATATTGACTCCGAATTTTGCTATTTCCTTAATCATAGCATTTTATGGTCACTTCTTTGATTTCGAAGGAAACAAATCTAAGTTTGATATATAAGTATTTGTCTTTTGCTAGATTCGACATACGTATTCTGTTTTTGAAGGTAACCGTCTGATATCAGGTTGAATGAGTGCTGATTTTGTAAAATCTTGAAGTGGGTTAGTTTTCATAATCAAAACACTTAGTCCCATGTTTGAGCATATCTCTCAGATGCTATAGAGTAGTTTTTTTTGTCCAGTTCAATTGGTGCAGATGGGGAAACCATTGTTTTATGAGATATGGGAAAAGCCAGCTACAAGTTGTATTATTGGAATATGCAGTTTGATTTGGTTGTATATCCAGAAGAAGGGCATTGGGTATTCACATGTAGGTCTTGGAGTAGAATACTATCTCCGTTATACATTATTGTTGGTTGTTTTGTCGGGGTTGTTAGTCCTTGCGATGTGCCACTTATTGATCCAAAAGTTCAAAATAGATTATTTCCGAAGAGTGATGGCTGTTGGGTACTCTTGTGTGGTTTTCGGGTGGATGACTGTATTGTCGACAAAGCAACCCTCATCTAAGTTGGAGATTTGCGGGTTTCTGTCATTTCCGATCTGTTTTGCTCTGTTTGAATCCATTGTCTTCACTTCTATCATTGTCCCTCAAGCGAGTTTTATTGGTCACTTATACGGAATAATTGTTGGGTATGCTATTGCTTGGGGTTTGATACATGGGATGAATAATTACTGGGATGTGTCCATGTTGGGATGGATTGTTCTTGTATTTATTTTCAGTTTGAAGAAGTCTGGTACGTACAATTTCAACTTTCTCGAGATTGAATCTGTGACAGATCCTTCTTTACCATTTGTGCGTATTCTCACTTCCGGGAATGGTAGAACTCTGCAGATGAGTACATCAGCTGATGTTCGTCCCAGTCTTGTGTAGCTTCTCAAACAAATTTGCTATGCGTTGTGCATTTATGCTGAACTTGCTTAGTGCTATGCAACTATTGTGCATCATGGAATGTAAGGATTGCCATTAAGCTCTTTTCTTCATGCTTCCTTGGATGTTCCAAAGAGTCGCACGCATCAACCCCTTGTGTTCTTGTACCAATGTTATCTCTTGCCTGATAAGATAGTGGATTTTGAGGAAATATATTGATTGTGGCTAACTTTATTCGAAGAACTCATTGATTTAATATTATTTGTAAATATATAACATATGTATTGGATTTAGCGAAGAGCATTCTATTATTCATTTACCCACGGATGATGGGTTAGATTTCTTGACAAATTTATTTATTTTGAGAAGACATTATTTATGAGCATATTGGAGATGAAGTGGATTTCTTGATGAGCTCGTTGATCGAGTTAGATTTCTTGACACAAATGTCACTTATTAATTTGATAATGATTTAGATTTCTTGAGTCTATTCTGAGAAGACATTATTTATGAGCACATGAAGATGAATGGGATTTCTTTACAAATTCATGAGCACGGTCGATATTTATAATCATATGGATTTCTTGAAGACCTTGTTGTTTATAACCATATGGATTTCTTGGTTTATTAGTCTGATTATGACATGGATTTCTTGAATCTTATAAAAGACAAGTTTGTTGGGTTTCTCTATACATTTATAATCATGATAGAGATTATCTATGAGGTCATTGAACATTTCTTGGACTTCTTTACACCTATGGATTTCTTGAAGAACTAAATCTGGTTTGAACGGCCCAGGTGGGCCAGGACGAGCCACTTCCTGGTTTGAACGACTTAGAAGCGGGGCGGAAGAACTTATTTTTGCGTGATGGGTCATCGAACTGCCTGGTTTGAAGGGCTTGAAGTGGGCGGCGAGCCATTTCTGGTTTGAACGACTTAGAGTGATCAGAGAAGAACTTATTTACGGGCGATGGAGCTATCCCAAACTCGCCTGGTTTGAATGGCTTCGAAGCTGGACCAGACGAGCCATTTCCTGGTTTGAACAACTTCCGAGTTGGGCCAAAAGAACTTATTTATGGGCGATGGAAGCGTCCCCAAAACAAATGCAGTTTGAACGGCAGGTGGGCCGACGAGCCATTTCCTGATTTGAACAACTTCCAAGCTGGACTAGATGAACTTTAATAGGTGGATGCCCTGACGAGGAGTACTCGGCTCGAGTCGACCTTCAAACATTGATGGACAGATGACTTTGATCCATTATACACGCGGCTACCCTTGACGAGAAGTGCTCAACTCGGGCCAATCTTCAAATATGATGGGCAGATGATTGGAATGTATTTTGCATGTATTTTGGGCTTAATTTTGGTTAGAATGTGTTGCTATGCATGCATTACATGAGTAAATAGGGCTTTATTCCTGTTTTGTGGAAAAAGGATTACACTTTGCTCGTTTTGTAGGAATTTATTGATAATTGTAGCATTTTGGCAACAATTGGGAGCATTGCGATAAAGAGCCGCCAATGATTGACATAATGTACAAAGTTCGGAGTTGAATCGAGAAGAAGTCAGACGAACTGGGCGAAAAACAGAAGAAAACGGCTGAGTATCAAGTGTAGCAGATGCGCACGGGTAGGGCGTATGACCTAGCACGGCCCGTGCGCCAGCCAACATTGAGAATCAACCTTCGACTACAAGCACGGGTTGGTCGTGCTCTAGCGCACGGCCCGTGCGTCCTTCACTGGTTTGACAATTTCTGCGGCACCCAGCATGGGCTGGGCGTGCGCTAAGCGCACGACCCATGCGCCTGTGCGGGAAAAACAGAGTCTGACTTGTTCGAACTAGGTTTTCGACCCGAACGAAGTACAAATAGAGATGGGGCGGCCATATACAAGGATACGCTGATTTTTTGCCCTAGAAAGCAGAGAAAAAAGCAATCTTCCACCGGAGAATTGGAGAGATCGATCAAGACCGCAACCACACCTTCGAGGATTGAAGATAGATCGAGAGATCGTCATCATTCCCGAGTTCACTCATTCCATAGTATCATTATTTTCAATTAGTAGACATGAACATGAATAATTTATCTATGGATTATTTCTTTTCTATGTCTAGCTAAACTTCTTGTGATTCCCGGGTTTGGGAGTAGGTTAATGGATACTTTTATTTGATGATTAATTACAATTGAAGTTAATATTTTCCACCCCTATTCAAGTACTTTGCTTTAATTCTTGTTTTATCAAAACGCGTTTGGTTTAACTTGTTTGATGTATTGATTCATAATTCTAACAGATGTGTTTCAATACTAGATCTATGAGTACTTGACATGAATATCTTGCATGATTGAGAAGTCTGTGAATATCCGTGAGGCTTTATAATCTTTTGAACTTTTGGGAGTTGGATATCTCATGTTGAGTAGAGATGCTAGCATAGATATTCCAATCAACACTTTTACATGCATCTCGAGAGAGAGGGTAAATTACTTTTGTGATCGGTCTATAGGGAAGAATACGTTTAACTTTGGTTTGATTAATCTGAGAATAAAAGGGGATATTAACTGAAACCATAACCCAGGAATCCATTCATCATCTTGATCTTTCAATCATTCTTTACTTTGTTATTTTAGGATAAATTTCTGCTTTAGTATTAATAAAACAAATCCATCCAAATTCGATAGTCTAGATAAAAATAAGGCTATTACAATCCAGTACTTAGTACATTAATTTATTAGCCCCTGTGGATTCGACCTTGCTAACCCTATTTTATAAACTACACCGTACACTTGCGGTGAAGCTAAAAAATAAGGCGAACAAGTTTTTGGCGCCGTTGCCAGGGACTAATTAAATTTTTAGTACTAATATTGCGATAAATAGAATTATTTTTAATTTAGACATTTTTTCTTTCTTTTTATCTTGTTGTTTTATTTTACTTCTACTTTGTTTGACTTGTTTTCTTTAATTGGTTCAGGTAGTGCATGAACACTCGCTCGAAGCAAGGAGAATTAGCACCGTTCATACCGGAGGTTGAGGCTTTTGCTAGGCGAATTAGCGCGGCTACTAAGCGGGCGAGAAAAGACGGCAAAGAACAAGCTATGGCGGGGCGTAAAGAAGATAACAATAGAAGCAATAATGGAATTAAACGATGGAGGTAACAATTGGGCCAACATGGTCAACGCCGAGTTACCGATACCAGAGGTTTGGTAGTTAAGCGATCCGAAGAAGAGATTCGCGATTACTTTTGCCCTGACATCAATCGCAACTATGGTGGAATTGCCAATGTCCCAATCAATACGAATAACTTTGGAAAGCCGATCGATCTCGATGGTGTAGCGAGAATCGGTTTGGGGTTTCCGTCGAGGATCCCAACTCTCATCTTGCGAATTTCATACATTTGCAATACCATCAAGATGAATGGGGTGACCGATGATCTTTATACGTATTCGCTTTATTCCTTTCTCTTTAAGGGATAAGTAAAGGAAGCTGGCTAGGCACCCTAACTCGGGAGTGTGAACAAGCAGGATGGTGAGTCGAGATTTTGTTTAAATACTTCCCACCAAGTAAGACACTCTGACTCAAAAGTGAGATCACTCGATTCGAGCGGTTTGACTACGAGCCCTTGTATGAGGCAGGGGAGAGATTAGGGATTTATTGAGAAAGTGCCCATAACACGGATTTCCGAGGATCAACAGCTTTGCTTCTTTTACAATGGATTGATGGGACAGACTAGATCGTTTGTAGATGCCGCATCAGGAGGCGCTCTACTTGCACGATTTCCAGAAGACGCATTCAATTTGTTGGAAGAGATGGCCATGAATAGCTATCAATGGCCCTCCGAGAGGACTAATGTGAAAAGGGTGGCCGAAGTTACTGATTCGGACCCAATTAAGGAGTTGACGGCTCAGATGACTGTGTTGATAAGCCAATTGAGTGCATTGATGAAAGCAAATGAGGGAAACGCGGGTGCAAGTCATGGGGGAGTTCCTCTAGATCTGATGGAGGAAGCAAATTATGTTAATAACCGGAATTTCAATAATTTCTAGAACAATTAGACTCCCACTCATTACCATCCGGTTTGAGGAACCACGAGAACTTTTCCTATGCAAACACGAAGAATGTGATGCAACCACCACTGGGGTTTAATGTGACAAACAGTGTCATTAATGCTGAAGCTAAGCCAACTATGGAGGAAATTTTTACCTCGTTCATGAGTGAGACGAGGAACAGATTCAACAAGGATGAGGCGAAGCTTGATAAAATCGAAAACCATGTCACACAATTGGGGTCCCAAATGAAAAATCTTGAAACCCAAATTGGCCAAATAGCTACGATTATTAGTGGGCAGCATCAGAAAGGCCAATTTCCGAGCAACACTGAGATTAATCCAAAGGAGCAGTGTAAAGCCATTCGTCTGAGGAGTGGAACGGAATACGAGGGGCCAAAAACACCATAAATTACTGAACAGACGCAGGGGAGCACGGCCTGTGTGCCCTTCAGGGGCAGCGATCATTACGCCGGGAGACGCGGAAACTGAAGCAAATGGCGATGTTGAGGCTAAGGAAGGAGTTGAGGATGATCTTCTTTGAACAAAAGGAAATTTGAGAAGCTTAAATCTTCCTCTAACCCTAATATTTCTAAACTTAATGTTCCCCTTCCTTTTCCCCAACATTTTCAAAAGAAAAAGTTAGATGCGCAATTTGCTAAGTTTTTGGATATATTTAAGAAACTGCATATTAACATTCCTTTTGAAGACGCATTGGAGCAGATGCCCAATTATGCCAAATTTTTGAAGGATGTTATGTCAAAGAATAAAAAGATGACTGGGTTCGAGACAGTCAATCTGACAGAAGAATGTAGTGCGATAATCCAGAGGAAACTACCACAGAAACTAAAAGATCCGGGGAGTTTCACTATCCCTTGTGCTATTGGTGATGTTTTCTTTAAGAAAGCACTTTGTGATTTAGGAGCGAGTATTAACTTGATGCCCTTGTCCATTTTCAGGCAACTTGGATTGGGAGAGGGGAAGCCATCTACGGTCACCTTACAACTCGCTGACTGATCACTCACGTATCCGAAGGGAATCATCAAGGAAGTGCTTATCAAAGTAGATAAATTCATATTACCTGTAGATTTTTTGGTGTTGGATATGGAGGAGGACAAATACGTCCCTTTGATACTTGGGCGTCCATTCCTAGCTACTGGGAAGGTCTTGATAGATGTGCAAAAGGGAGAGCTCACATTACGGGTTAATGATGAGCATGTTTTATTTACTATCTATAAGGCACTTCAATTTCATGATGGTGTTGAAAGTTGTAATTTCATAGACGTAGTTGAATCTTGCATTGATGAGCATGCAGATCATACACAGTTTAGGGATGATTTAAAGTTTGGTTTGACACATTCGTATTCAACATCAAACATGATGATTGATTATGATAACCAAGACTTGTATGATTGCGTTTGTGCTTTAGATAACATGCAGAAGCTGCCGAGAAGCGCAAGAGGCGTGCACACGCAGAAAAACGTGGGGGAATCAGTTCTACAGGGGCGCACGACTCGTGCTACAGAGCACGCCCAGGTCGTGCGCATGGTCGAAGAAAAAGTTGGAAAACCTGAAGAGAGCACGACCCGTGCCCCTGAGCATGGGCAGCCCGTGCCTAAGGTCGAAAGAAAAGACGAGACACCTGAAGAGAGCACGACCCGTGCCCTTGAGCACGGGCAGCCCGTGCGTCAACTCGAGGAGCCCACTTTGAACCCAGAACTCAAACCCTTGCCCGAGCATCTCAAATATGCATTCCTTGGAGCAAATAACACGAGTCCGGTAATCGTATCATCTCTTTTAACTTCAGTTCAACTCGATAAATTGCTTAGGGTGTTAAGAAAACATAAGTCGGTGATAGGTTGGTCAATCTCTGATTTAAAAGGCATCAGTTCATCGATTGTAATGCATAAAATTAGAATGGAAGATGTCTATAAACCTTCGGTGCAAAATCAAAGAAGATTAAACCCTATAATGCAAGAGGTCATTAGAAAAGAGGTTTTAAAATGGTTAGATGCTGGAATCATATATGCTATTTCTGATAATTCTTGGGTAAGTCCGGTGCAAGTGGTACCGAAGAAAGGGAGGATGACTGTTGTTAGAAACGAAAGTGATGAGCTTATTGCAAGTAGAGTAGTTACTGGGTGGCGTATTTGCATCGATTATAGGAAGTTGAATGATGCTATTCGCAAAGATCACTTTCCCCTTCCCTTTATTGATATGATGTTAGATCGCTTGGCGGGATATGATTATTACTGTTTTCTCGATGGTTACTCCGGGTATAACCAGATCATGATTTCCCCGGAAGACCAAGAGAAGACGACATTTACATGCCCCTATGGTATGTTTGCATTTCGCAGAATGCCATTCGGACTATGTAACGCACCCGCAACTTTTCAGTAATGCATGATGGCTATCTTTCATGATTTCATTGAGAAAATAATGGAGGTTTTTATGAATGATTTTTCTGTGTTTTGAGACTCATTTGATCATTACTTGGATAATCTTGCTCTAGTTTTGCAGAGATGCGAGGAGACTAACCTTGTTCTAAATTGGGAAAAGTGTCATTTCATGGTACGTGATGGTATTGTATTAGGCCACCGAGTCTCTTCTGCAGGTTTAGAAGTTGATAGAGCGAAGATCGTCGCAATTGAGAAACTTCCACCTCCAACGAACGAGAAGGCCATTCGAAGCTTTTTGGGGCACGCCGGATTCTACAGAAGTTTTATTCGTGACTTTTCTAAAATCACTAAACCTTTGAGTCATTTACTAGAAAAAGATCTGCTTTCAATTTTTAGATGATTGTTTTGCGAGGCTTTTGAGATTCTCGAAGAAGGCTTTGTGAAAGCACCAATTCTTGTAGTTTCGGTTGAGTCACCCTTCGAGTTGATGTGCGATGCAGTGACTTTGCGATTGGACTGTTTTGGGCCAGAAAAGAGACAAGTTGTTCAGAGCTATCTATTATGCGGCAGAACTTTAGACAGCGCCCAACAAAACTACACCACCACTGAGAAGGAGATGCTGGCAATTGTGTTTGCATTCGATAAGTTCCGATCATACTTGATTGGAACTAAGACGATAGTCCACACCGACCACGCGGCGATCAAATATCTATTCGACAAGAAGGATGCCAAACCGAGACTGGATCGGTGGATCCTTTTGTTGCGGGAGTTCGATGTGGAAATTCGAGATAGAAAGGGTTGCAAGAATGTGGTAGCAGATCACTTGTCCAGGTTGGAGAATAAGAATGAGGAGAAAGAAGGCACAGAGCCAATTAAGGAGGAGTTCCCCGATGAGCAACTTCTAATGTTACAGACTAAATTCCCATGGTATGCGGATTTTGTTAATTATTTGATTGCAGGGGTCATGCCTCCAGATTTATTGTCCTATCAAAAGAAGAAATTCCTCCATGATGTCAAGTTCTACATGTGGGACGACCCCTTGCTCTTTAAGAGGTGCGCAGACACTATCATCCGACGATGTGTGCCTCAAGAAGAGTGGGAGGGAGTTCTATAACAGTGCCATTCTTCACCTTTCGTGGGACACTTTGGTCCGACACGTACGGCGGCAAAGGTATTGCAGAGTGGTTTATACTGGCCTACGTTATCTAATGATTGCTATCTATATGTGCAGCAGTGTGATAGGTGCCAGCGGATGGGGAACATCTCGAGACGACATGAGATGCCTACGAACAATGTGATGGAAGTCGAGCTCTTTGATGTGTGGGGGATCGACTTTATGGGTCTCTTTCCATCTTCTTCGGGTTATCAGTACATTCTACTTGCAGTGGAGTACGTATCTTGATGGGTTGAGGCGATTCCGGCACAAACCAATGATGCACGAGTAGTGCTCAAATTCCTAAAGAAAAATATATTCACTCGGTTTAGAACCTTTAGAGCTTTGATTAGCGACGGGGGGCCACACTTTGTGAATAAATTGATGAGCACTTTATTTGCAAAGTACGGGGTCAAGCACAAGGTGGCATTAGCATACCATCCGCAAGCAAACATGCAAGCAGAGGTAGCCAATCGCGAGATTAAGCAAATCTTGGAGAAGATAGTAAATATAAATCGCAAGAATTGGGCCATGAAGTTAGATGATACGTTGTGGGCATATCGGACTGCATACAATACACCATTGGGAACATCACCGTATCAGTTAGTATTCGGGAAATCGTGTCACTTGCCCGTAGAATTGGAGCATAAGGCGTTTTAGGCTGTGAAGAAGTTAAATTTTGACTTCCAAGCAGCGGGTGAGAAGAGGCCCTTGCATTTAAATGAGATGGAGGAGTTCCGGGATGAAGCTTATGAAAATTCCCGGATCTACAAGGAGCGAACCAAAAGATGGCACGATCGAATGATAAAGAAGAGAGAGTTTTTACCGGGTGAACAAGTCCTTTTGTTTATCTCGCGTCTTAAATTCTTTCTGGGAAAACTTAAGTCTAGATGGCTGGGGCCGTTTGTGATAAAGAAGGTGTTAAATCCTCTGGGAATAGTGGAATTGTTGAGCCGAGATGGGGAGACGTTCATGGTGAATAGCCAGAGGATCAAGCATTACCTTAATAGAGATCGAAAGGAAGAGGTGACACACCTCACTTTGCTAGAGCCGTGATCGAGTAAACAGGCGTCAAGCTATAAACGTTAAATTTAGCGCTTGTTGGGAGACAACTCAACGGTTTGCTGTTTTATTTCTTCCCATGTTTTCTTGGTTTGTTTTCCCTTTTCTAAGTTAGGATTTTTATGTTTTCATAGGTTAGGATTTTCTTGGTTTCCCTAAAAAAAAAACTTGTTCGCCTTATTTTTTAGCTTCACCGCAAGTTTACGGTACAGTTTATAAAATAGGGTTAGCAAGGTCGAATCCACATGGACTAATAAATTAATGTACTAAGTACTGGATTGTAATATCCTTATTTTTATCTAGACTATCGAATTTGGATGGATTTGTTTTATTAATACTAAAGTAGAAATTTATCCTAAAATAACAAAGTAAAGAATGATTGAAACATCAAGATGATGAATGGATTCTTGGGTTATGGTTTCAGTTAATATCCCCTTTTATTCTCAGATTAATCAAACCAAAGTTAAACGTATTCTTCCCTATAGACCGATCACAAAAGTAATTTACCCTCTCTCTCGAGATGCATGTAAAAGTGTTGATTGGAATATCTATGCTAGCATCTCTACTCAACATGAGATATCCAACTCCCAAAAGTTCAAAAGATTATAAAGCCTCACGAATATTCACAGACTTCTCAATCATGCAAGATATTCATGTCAAGTACTCATAGATCTAGTATTGAAACTCATCGGTTAGAATTATGAATCAATACATCAAACAAGTTAAACCAAACGCGTTTTGATAAAACAAGAATTAAAGCAAAGTACTTGAATAAGGGTGGAAAACATTAACTTCAATTGTAATTAATCATCAAATAAAAGTATCCATTAACCTACTACCTAACCCGGAAATCACAAGAAGTTTAGCTTGATATAGAAAATAAATAATCCATAGACAAATTATTTATGTTCATGTCTACTAATTGAAAATAAAGATACTATGGAATGAGTGAACTCGGGGATGATGACGATCTCTCAATCTATCTTCAATCCTTGAAGGTGTGGTTGCGGTCTTGATCGATCTCTCAAATTCTCCGATGGAAGATTGCTCTTTTTTCTGCTTTCTAGGGCAAAAAATCAACGTATCCTTGTATGTGGCTGCTCCGTCTCTATTTGTACTTCGTTCGGGTCGAAAACCTAGTTCGAACAGGTCAGACTCGGTTTTTCCCGCACAGGCGCACGGGCCGTGCGCATAGCGCACGCCCAGCCCGTGCTGGGTGCCGCAGAAATTGTCAAACCGCTGAAGGATGCACGGGTCGTGCGCTAGAGCACGACCAACCCGTGTTTGTAGTCGAAGGTTGATTCTCAATGTTGGCTGGTGCACGGGCCGTGCTAGGGTCGCACGCCCTGCCCGTGCGCATCTGCTACACTTGATACTCGGCCGTTTTCTTCCGTTTTTCGCCCGGTTCGTCTGACTTTTTCTCGATTCAACTCCGAACTTCGTACATTACATCAATCATTGGCGATTCTTTATCGCAATGCTCCCAATTGTTTCCAAAATGCTACAATTATCAATAAATTCCTACAAAACGAGTAAAGCGTAATCCTTTTCCACAAAACAGGAATAAAGCCCTATTTACTCATGTAATTCATGCATAGCAACACATTCTAGCCAAAATTAAGCCCAAAATACATGCAAAATACATGCCAATCAAACCCCCAAACTTAAACTGTTGACAGTCCCGGTCAACACTTTATAAACAAGACAACAAGAATGGCCTAAAATCATTTTCATGAACTGCATACAACATGTGAAAAAATAGAGCTGAAGTGCGGTACCCAGCACGGGCAGGGCGTGCGCCATGCGCACGGCCCGTGCGGGTACCAGCACTTGAGAATGAATCTGTGGCACCCTGCACGGGCAGCCCGTGCGCCTTGTGCACGGCCCGTGCGGTGCCCAGGATTTTAAAACTGAGGTTCGACCCCCAGCACGGGCAACCCGTGCGCTGGAGCACGGGCCGGCTGAGACAGACATAAGACGCGCAGGGGGTCAAATTTTTCACATCTTCTCATTCTTTCTTGCGGGCAGACATACCAAACTCGAAGCCCGCCCAGAATTTTCACAAAGTTCCCTTGGATTTCACTTACATGCTCACCTCCCACACTACTCACACACAAATTACACTTTTAAAATTGCTTTGAAGTGAGGATTTGAGTAGAAGGGCACCTAGGGTTTCAATTTTCAACTCTTTCCGAATTTTCGAGATTTAAGGTATGAATTACACTTTTTGTTTCGAATTTCTTGAGGATTATGGATTAGAGTTATTAAATAGTGCATGTTTGATGATTTTGCCATGATTTTGATTGATTTTTTTCTATTGGGCATTTTATCGAACACCTTGTGGGTTGTTGAATTAGGATGTTTGTGGTTGATTGTTTGATGAATTGTACATGAGCTCGATTGTTTAGGGTGTTAGTGACTAGGATTCTCTGCAATTACATTGTTATTTGGGTTTGGAAGCTTAATTGTGGATTAAATTGTAGAGATGAGACATTATGCCTTATTTGGATTGTTGTATGTAATTCATCACTTTCTTGTTATACTTGGCACGTACGTATTCTCACAATTGTTTTGCCAGGTACTAATTCGAACACATAGCTGAACCAAGGAACCGACAAAATCGAGGTAGACGAGGATGGGGGGCACCGCCGCACGACAGCCACCACACCCAGACAACCCCGAGGCTTATGGGCTCACTCTAACAGAGAACGATGAACTGGATAGGTGGAAAAGGTTGATCACTCGTGCTTTCACGCCAACACGATATGCTGACGATGATTGTACCCGAGCTCTCGGGATACATAAGGAGGTTTGGCAGATGTTTGAACGAGTGGGGTGGACCGCCTTCATGCAAGGGCGGTGGCCAACATATAAGACACTAGCACTCGAGTTCCTGAGCACCGTGGAGGTTACGGAGACGTGAGCAAACATTGAGCCTCAGAAAATCCATTTTAGATTAGGCAACGTGTGGAGGCATGTCACTATCGCCCAACTTAACGAGATTTTTGAGATACCGTCTAACGCCCCTTTCCGGACCGTAGCTAATTATAGCCAGTATGATTTCTGGCGATTGTTGGTTGAGACACCAGAGACCGGCCTGATGCTATATGCGGCTCGCACGTCAAAGGCCTCATCAATCCGAAACCCTGTCTTCCGCTACATCCAAAAAGTAACTGCTCACTCAGTGTACGCTCAACACAACAACGGGGGTGTGCAAGCTCGGGAGCTATACCTACTTTGGTGTATGGTCACCCGCACCCCTTACAATATGGCGGCTCACTTTGTGGAACACGCGGTATATATTTCCAAGCAAGACGCGGGGACAATAATAATTGGGGGAATGCTAACCCCCATTGCTCAACATTTTGGGGTTGATATGCGCAGAATGGAGCCGATAGCGGGCGATCAGACATCAACATGAACGCTCCCACTCCATGAAGATCATAATCGACGAGGAGAACATCCTCTATTTTCAACAAAAAGTCGGGTCGCCTTCCTTCCTAACCCGCACTCATGACTATGGTGGACAACCAAATTAACTGGCTCATGAACTCTGAGGCACTTATCAGGGTCATGGAAGGCCTGACTGCATGGAAAAGGAGGAGGGCAGCAAGGTTACCCGATGAAGAGGATTTGGTGATGGAGGCAAGGGAATATGATCGGCAAGAGAGGGGCTTTGAGCAGGGCTTCTAGCAGGGAGGATTCGAGCACGGCTTCCCACAGGGGAGGCCCTACATTCTAGAGAGCTCCCACCAAGGTGAGGAGCGTGGGGGACAGGATTAACATGATAGACTCTATGCTCTTGAGAAGAGCATGCAACAAAGATAGGGACGATTTCCGGCATCACCAGGATGATTTCCGGCAGTACCGGGATGATTTCTTGCATCACTAGGAGGAGTTCTGTGCTTTCCGAACAGAGCAGGAGCAGAGGTACCAAGCCCAGGAGCTGAGGTACCAGGCCCAAGAGCAGCGGGAGTTGGGGATATTGCGGGCGATGCATCGATACAAATGTGGCATATCTCCCGGGGCCACTTTTTTTGCCACTCCACGATGATCAGGTCATTTCCACACTTTTCTTTGAAATTCTATCTTTCTTCTATGCGCTATAATTTCATTCAAGTTTGGGGGGAGTGGTAGTAATTTTATTGCAGAGTGTGGCGTTTTTTTGCATTCATGTAGTTGCATTTAGAGCATGTAGGATGCATTGCCTTAGATGGTTATTTTTGATATTTTGCACGTTTATTGCTTTAGCACGTTTACTGCTTTCTTAGTTGTTTAGGGAGTGAGTTGACCGCTATTGTGTGCTTGTTGTGATCTTGGGAATAATTGTTGAACGGTTAATGTTGTTTTGAATTGGGTGTTGAGCGTGAGTTGACCGGGTTGAGAATAATTAATATGGAGCATGTGAATATTGGAATCATGGTTGATATACTTGGAATTACGCATTTACAAGCCTGTGAGCTTCTTGAGCCCTTACTGCTTTTATAATATACAGTCTTGTTTGTTGATTGAGTGTGTCATTCATGTTGGTTTGAATTCTAGAACTTGCTTTGGTATCTCCGTCAAAGTCACATGTTGTATGCAGTTCATGAAAATGATTTTAGGCCATTTTCGTAAGCCTTTCAAACCTTTTTGCCTACCTTATGATATTTGATTTTCCTAGTTAGCCAATTGGAGCCTATTGCCTGATATTTGATAACCACATTTCAAGCCTTAAACCTTAAACCTTAACTTGATATATTTGTTACCCTAAGCTTGAGCGTATAGCGTTGAGTAAAGGGATTGAATAAAGGGTTGAATGAAAGGGTATCGAGAAGTTAGAAAACGGTGTATATGTTGGGTGATTGGGAATAAAAGAAGAAAAGAAGGAAAAGGGAGAATACTCACAAAAGAGTTAGAAAAAACTGCAAAAGTGAGTCGGGCGTAAGTAACATATAGGCTGGAAATTGTGATGTAAGGCGAAGGAGAATGAATTGTATGAAAAAAAGAGAAGGGAGAAATAGATATGTGATAGGAAAAGGTGATTGGGTTGCATAGTTGATTTGAATGAGAATAATTGTTTGAGGAAAAACGATGTGATTACCAATCCATACGCTTAAGTTTGAGTCACTTTATCCATAATTCCATACCTTAACCAAAAAGCCTTCATTACAACCATAAGCAAAGTCCTTTCTGATTTGTGAATTGCATACAATCGAGTGGCAGAGATGTGAGACGATTTGCAAGCATATGATAATTCTTCAACATTGATATGACTTGAGCGAATACACGTCCCTTATTATCCTAGTGAGTAGAGTATACACTTTATCCATGAGAGGCGTGATTTGAAGTGTTTGCCATGATTTTGATAGACTTGTGCTCCGTGTTAGATATTTGAAGCTTGGTTGGTTTGTGCTTGATGTCTATGGATAAACGATATGAATTGTGATGCGTTGTTCTTGATCTGCTCTTCTTTACCCCATTTGTGTTGTCTTGTTTATAAAGTGTTGACCGGGACTGTCAACATTTTAAGTTTGGGGGTTTGATTGGCATGTATTTTGCATGTATTTGGGCTTAATTTTGGCTAGAATGCGTTGCTATGCATGCATTACATGAGTAAATAGCGCTTTATTCCTGTTTTATGGAAAAGGATTATGCTTTGCTCGTTTTGTAGGAATTTATTGATAATTGTAGCATTTTGGCAACAATTGGGAGCATTGCGATAAATGATTGATGTAATGTACGAAGTTCGGAGTTGAATCGAAAAGAAGTCAGACGAACCGGGCGAAAAATGGAAGAAAACGGCCGAGACGGGGTGGCCACATACAAGGATACGCTGATTTTTTGCCCTAGAAAGCAGAGAAAAGAGCAATCTTCCACCGGAGAATTGGAGAGATCGATCAAGACCGCAACCACACCTTCAAGGATTGAAGATAGATCGAGAGATCGTCATCATCCCCGAGTTCACTCATTCAATAGTATCGTTATTTTCAATTAGTAGACATGAACATGAATAATTTGTCTATGGATTATTTCTTTTCTATGTCTAGCTAAACTTCTTGTGATTCCCGGGTTTGGGAGTAGGTTAATGGATACTTTTATTTGATGATTAATTACAATTGAAGTTAATATTTTCCACCCCTATTCAAGTACTTTGCTTTAATTATTGTTTTATCAAAACGCGTTTGGTTTAACTTGTTTGATGTATTGATTCATAATTCTAACCGATGAGTTTCAATACTAGATCTGTGAGTACTTGACATGAATATCTTGCATGATTGAGAAGTCTGTGAATATTCGTGAGGCTTTATAATCTTTTGAACTTTTGGGAGTTGGATATCTCATGTTGAGTAGAGATACTAGCATAGATATTCCAATCAACACTTTTACATGCATCTCGAGAGATAGGGTAAATTACTTTTGTGATCGGTCTATAGGGAAGAATACGTTTAACTTTGGTTTGATTAATCTGATAATAAAAGGGGATATTAACTGAAACCATAACCCAGGAATCCATTCATCATCTTGATCTTTCAATCATTCTTTACTTTGTTATTTTAGGATAAATTTCTGCTTTAATATTAATAAAACAAATCCATCCAAATTCGATAGTCTAGATAAAAATAAGGCTATTACAATCCAGTACTTAGTACATTAATTTATTAGTCCCTGTGGATTCAACGTTGCTAACCCTATTCTATAAAATGCACCGTACACTTGCGGTGAAGCTAAAAAATAAGGCGAACAACAGATGCCCTTAAATCATTTTATGGGCGGCCGCCCTTGACAAATTTGATGATAGATGATTGTTTATTAACCAATCGTTCGATGTTAGGAACTTCAATCGAGATAGGTCATGATCCGGCAAAGATGAGAATGCCTCTACTCTTATAATTCATGATATTATAAACTACAAGAGTGAGGGGACTAATTGATACGGGCCAGATTTGCCATATTAAATAGGATCAATATAATTTGGGAGATGTGGGCCCAAAATGAATAATTAACCCAAGCCCATGTGTTAGCTAGGGTTTTAGCTTGACTTAGTAAACACGCAATCCTAATTGCCAACCTATAAATATCTCACAAAAAGGGTGCCTCAGGTTAGAATTCTGGTACACACATTTGATATATTGTTCTATTTTGCATATATTCTCTCTCTAGAGTGATCCTGACTTGAGCGTCGGAGAGGGTACGCCGGAAAAATCCTACGGCCCCCTTCTCACTGTTGTTTTGTAGGCATCAAGACGGAACAAATATTAGAGATTGAGTTTTCTCGATGGGGTAAATTTCTTGCCCCAACACTTCTATCCACATACTAGAAATTAGAATTTCAAGAATCGAAGAGTTTTACTTGGGCTATTAGGTCTATACTTGAAAATGTTGAGCACTCTACGTTGTCCTAGTTCACATTCACATGCCCAATTCATGGCCATTCCATGCATCAAAATTCATAGAGAAATTACATAATATACCCTCTTTTCGGTAAACATACCACAAAATACGCTTTATCACTTTTGTACATATTGTTTTCTTTTTGTACCTATTTTTTTTTCTTTTTTACGCTTCTGCATATTTTTTGATTATTTTTTATGTTTTTTACGTTTTTTTGTTCCTGTATTGTTTTATATGTTATATATGTTGTTTCGATGTTATTTAAATTTGTTTCTTTGTTGTTTTGATGTTTCAAAATAGTTTTTACCTATTTTTTAAGCTTTTTTTATTCATGTATTATTTTGTGCATTGTTTCTATTGTTTCGGTGTTATTCTATAATATTTTTAATGTTGTTCTAATAACGTTTTTGGTTGTTTCCATGTAGTGTTCAATGTGTAAATACAGTTTTTACCTATTTTTAAGCTCTTTTTATTCATGTGGTGTTTTTAATATTTTTTACGTTTTTTGGTTCCTGTATTATTTTATATGTTATGTATGTTGTTTCGATATTATTTAAATTTGTTTCTTTGTTGTTTCGATGTTTCGAAATAGTTTTTACCTATTTTTTTATGTTTTTTTAATTAATGTATTATTTTGTACATTGTTTCTATTGTTTCGGTATTGTTCTATAATATTTTTAATGTTGTTCTAATAACGTTTTTGGTTGTTTCCATGTAGTGTTCAATGTGTAAATACAGTTTTTACCTATTTTTAAGCTCTTTTTATTCATGTGGTGTTTTAATATTTTTTACGTTGTTTTTGGGTTGTTTCTATACCATTTTTAATGTTGTTATCATGTTTCTTTGTTGTTTCAATGTAGCTTTCAATGTTTAAATACAATTTTTACCTATTTTTAACTCTTTTTGCTCATATGGTATTTTATGTATTGTTTGTGGTTTGTTTCTATATTCTTTCTTGGTTGTTTCCATGTTTTTTATATTTTCATGCATTAGATCGAAAATCGAATTTTATTTTTTTATTCACGTTGTTTCTATAGTATTTTTAATTTGTTTGGTTTTAATATGTGTTGTTTTATGTGTATATTTCTTGATTTTTTTATAAGACTTCGAGTATAAAATGGATTACTTAACGGGAGCAAAAATTATTTTTCCCTGAAATTTTATTGAAAGAAACATGTTTGAAATATGTTCGAAATAATCTTGAAACAACAGCGTAAAAAAGTCCAAAAATTTAGGCGAAAGCGTAAATTTGTGTAAAAAAGGGCGGGAGCGTAAATTTGTCCAAAAAAGTATCGAAAAGCATAAAAAGCTATCATTGTCTCCAAAAGTGGGGCAATTGTGTAAAAAACCCAAATTCATATATACATATATACTTAATATATATTTTTTTTTCCTTCGAGAAATAAGCTTTTTTTTTTTTACCTTAAACGTACAAAAATCAATATATTTGGCTTGAAGAATTAGAAACCTTTATTTGTTTAGTTTAAATAAATTTGACACTCTTTTTGAATAAAATAATATTTTAAGTTAATAAAGATATCTTTCAATAATTAGTTTTGGACCTTTTTTTCAGTTAAAATACATAAACTATTTTTACTTAATATATATATATATATATATATATTAAGTTCATAAAAATATAGTGATCCAACTTTTTCCAAAAAATTAAAATATATTAGAATTAAATAATTAATATGTTATAGTTTCTCATGTAGAATATTTTTTATATTTATTACACTCATTATTTTTTAAATTTAATTACTTAAGTTACTATTTATTTTTTGAATGTAATTTAAATACTTTTATTATTAAATAGAAATCAGATTGGAGTGCATAATATCTAAATATTCTAATAATTATGTAAATTCAGTTTACTGATTTATTTTTGTTTGAATATGTAGTTTAGAAAATTGTTTTTATAAATTTATGAGTTTTTTTGGGGAGAAATTTAGGTGGTGTTTTAAATAATGGCAAAATTCAACAAGGGTTTATGTATCATGTCAAATATACAATTGCTATTTGCACACCCATTTGTTTTTTATAAATACACTCCCTCCTAATATTTACAAAAATGACATGACTTAAAATGAATATGATACCCTTACTAACATAAAAATATTCTAAATACACCCACTAAACCTTTAAATGCACCCCCATTTCTTTTTTAAACTTATATCTTTTTTCTTACACCCACTAACATTATTCTTCTTTATCTACAAAATCTACAAAAATAAAATCTCCATACCTTAGTTTTTCAACACTCACGTTGCTGCAAATATGGACCATAATAAATTCATAGACACCAATAATATAAAGATCTTATTATTATACTGCTTGAAGTATCATACTTTTCATAATTCCGTTAGAATTTTTTGCAGCATCGTGCACGCAAAAATTTCGACTTGGCACGATCACACCACTATCTTACATGGCACGACCGTGCCTCTTTTAATACATGACACAATCATATCTTATTTTAACTATGGCACGACAATGGTACTCTTATTCACAAAAAAAAATCTGAGGCACGATCGTGCCACTTTAAATTAAGGCACGATCCTGCCATTATTTTAAATGCACAGTCGTGCCACCTATTTTAAAAAGTCCATCGTGCCATATCGAGAAGCAAGAGGAAAATGCACAAATTTAAATCAAAAGGCCAAATTTTTCAACAACAATCCGAACCCAACCCATAAAATATTAAATCTAACAAAACTAGCACATTTCAGACTTAATTCTACATGAAATTGCACGATAATAAAAAATAAAAATAAAAATAAAAATTACCTCTTCAATCCTATATCAAAAGGGGTGTAAATGAGTATTTTTTTGCTTGAAGCATAAAATTGAAAATATAGGGAAGATGCATTAAGTAATTGGTGGGTTTCTAAAATACCGTGGACCAAAACCTGGACATGAATAGAGAAATTGGGGCACTAGACGAGAGAATGACAAATGAAATGAATGAGAGTTTGACACAACATTTTACCAAGGAGGAAGTGATGGCCGCTCTTGCGCAGATGCACCCCATAAAATCCCCCGGTCCTAACAGTATGCCAGCTATATTTTTTCAAAACTTCTGGCCTATTATTCATAATGATGTTCTATCGGTCGTTCTTGGTGTTAAATGGTAATTCATCCCCCGCTCCCCTTAACCATACTCACATCGTTCTTATTCCCAAGAAAAAGAAACCCGAGCACGTTTCTGATTTTAGGCCTATTAGTTTATGTAATGTGAGTTTTAAAATCATCACTAAAACTATAGCTAACAGACTTAAATCTATCCTCCACCATATTATCCACCCAACTCAATCCGCCTTTGTTCCTGGCCGACTCACCACGGATAACGTCCTTCTAGCCTTTGAAATTTTCCACTCTATGAAACATAACCTGGCTAAGAAAAGAGGTTCTTTTGCGCTCAAACTCGACATGAGCAAAGCTTATGATCGTGTCGAGTGGAGCTTTTTAAAGCAGGCTATGCTTAAAATTGGCGTTAATCCCTCTTTCGTCAACTTGATCATGAATTGTGTGAATCAGGTATCCTTATCGGTATTGATTAATGGTCATTGATAAAGGTCTTTTTATGCATGTTTTATGTGTATATTGAAGTATGATTTGAGTTATTTTATTGTTAGTTTCATAAATTTTTGATTGTACATGGTTCACATTACTCTGAGGTGCTTTTATTGGTGTAGATTGATGATTTGGAGCTGTTTTTGGTGAATTTTGGGCCATGGTTTTATGTCAAAACATACCCGGGGGTTTCTGGATGCAAAAACACTCAAAATCCCAAGCTAAACGCGTCATTTCGGGGTCTTTTCAGTCAAACACGGGCAGGGTGTGTTTTTAAGCACGGCCGTGCTTTTTAGAAGTTAAAAACGAGCAATTTTTCGACCCTGACGTACCAAACACGTCCAGGCCGTGCTTTTCAAGCACGCCGTGTTTGGGAAATTCCAAAAACACGGCCTGCACGTGCTTTTAAAGCACGGGCGTGCTTTTCGTCCAGAGTGGTTTTTTTCTTTGGCGGAAATAATGGAGACTTTCTCTTTCTGCTTTTTGACAACCTTTGAGCAACTTTTACACCTCATTTTGATGCACCAAGCTCTATTATTCCCTCAATTGTCATGTGGACACAATGATTCAACCAACTCAACCATGAATGTGCACACAATGATTCAACCAACAACCATGGAAGTGGAGCATTTGTTAGCATTATTGATGTGTTCTTTCACAAATATGGTGCCTATAAAAACCAAGAGTTTGAGTTGGAAATATATAATTCATGTAGTATTCATTGATAGAGAGATTCATTGTATATTCTAAGTTTCAAAGCAAAATACATTGAGAGGATAAAAGAGAGGTAGAGTTGGAAATTGAAGAGCAATAGAGGAGAAGGCTTGGAGCTCAACATCATTACAATCAACCAAGGAGGAAGTCTGGTATTGGTCTTGAATAAGAGCTAAGTACACCATGTTCATTTTATTCATATCTTCTTGTGTAGTATACTCTTTTGTCAAAGCCATGTGTAGCTAAATTTCTAGTGTTTGAATGTAATGATCTCTAGAATGAATTTGTGATTAAGGTTTGTATGTTTTTAATAAAATCTTCATGTTTTGTGTGATTCACTTATATTATGCTTTATTCATTCAATTTGGTATATGCGCAATATTGATTTGAAGTTTATTTTTCATCAGGAAATCGAGAGATTCATGGTGAAATAGAACTATATAAGTGAAAAGAGTTGCATGCAATCCTAGATATGGGACGACATAAATCTTACGGATTGGGGTCAAACCTAATATGGGAATTCACAAATCGTTATAATCTTTGTCTTGGGGTTTTTAACTAGAAAGAGATTTGAGTTAATTAACTTGAGATTAGAAGTTATTCGCTCGATAGAGGGTTTAACTTAAATCGGGAATTTCTACGGTCCATGAAACATGAGATTTTACTAAAAGAGGTTGGTTTTTTTGCTTAAGGGATTATGGTTGTATTTTTATCTTGTTAAATCACAAAAACATTCTAGAGGGATTTACATTCAAACACATTTCTAGCTATTGATTTCTTAATTCTACAATCTATTTTTATTTGATCTTTTGTAAGTTGCAATTATTTTAAAATTCTCTATTTTTCATTTTCATTAAACAAACAAAACTCTGAAAATTGCTAGATTAAATAACAAAAAGACGGTAATTATTAGTACTTACAATCCTCGTGGGAATGACACTCGGTACTCAATAATCTATACTACAAAACGATAGGTGCACTTGCCTATGGTTTTCTAGAGTAGCTTTTGAGCCATCAAGTTTTTGGCGCCGTTGCCGGGGATTGTACTATTAAGAACGCTTTATTTTTGTTAATTTAATCATTTTTTTTATTTTTTATTTTACCATTATCTTTCTTTTTTATCTATCTTTGTAAGTTTTGGTTTATACTTATCCTCTTTGTTTACCGCGGTGTATGCCTACTAATCGCGAATTTGGAAGCGCGACACCGGTAGCAACAAGAGGAGAAAGTACTAACTGCAGAACCACGAAGAGGATACTAACGAAAGTAAAGATTTCGTCATGGCGGATGAACAAAGAACTATGTATGACTATGCCAAACCATCCATCGACGGCACGTCATCTAGCATTGTAAGGCCATTATTACCGATAATTTGAAATCAAACCGAATGTTATTCAAATGGTGCAACAATTTGTTCAATATGACTATCGACGAAGATTCGAACAATCATATCGCAAATTTCCTCGAAATTTGTGATACCTTCAAAATAAATGGAGTCTCTGACGATGCCATCCATTTGCGCCTATTCCCATTTACTCTTGGGGACGGGCTAAACAATGGCTAAATACTTTGCCAAAGGGAACAATCACAACATGGAGCATCATGGTGAAAAGTTTCTTTTGAAATATTTTCCACCGGCCAAAATCGCACGATTGAGGAATGAAATCTCTTCATTCACTCAAGAAGGCAGCGAGACCTTGTGCGACACTTGGGAGAGATTCAAAGAATTCTTTGCGAAAATGCCCACGTCATGGTCTTCCTATTTGGATGCAAGTCCAAACATTTTACAATGGGCTACTCTCGTCAACAAGGCAAATGATTGATGCGGTGGGGAACTTTGAATAATAAAACACGGAAGCCGCCCAAGATCGATAGAGGGAATGGCCATGAATGGCTATCAATGGCAATCCGTCACGAGGTAAACCTGTGAGCGTGGGCGTTTATAATGCAGATCAGTGGTTACACTAGCTGCACAAGTCGAAGCTTTGACCCAAAAGATCGACGATCTAGCGGCTCCTAAACCACCACCACCGCATGTTTTATCTTGTGAAACTTGCGGAGGATTGCATAATCATCGGGACTCGCCCACACACAATACCTCACGCCGAAGCAGGACTAATTACGTTGGGAATCGGGCGAAATTACCCAAGTAATCCTTACAAAGAACACATACAATCCTGGGTGGCGACAATATCCTAATTTCGGTTGGGAAACCAAGGCCAACCACGACCTAATCCCAATCGATCTACACACGTCTCCCGGATTTCACCCAAATCAAAGTAAGCCTAACTTGGAAGATCTTATAACAAAGTTTGTGCAATCAAAAGATACGATTCCAAAGCGGTGGAAACATCCTTGAGAAATCAAGAGGCATCTATCCATGTCGGAAAACCAAATAGGCCAGTTGCGAAGATGATTTACGAAAGGCCACAAGGTAGTTTTAGGGTAATCTTGAGCCAAACCCAAGGGGAGCACGTAAAGGCAATTACCATCGTTTTCCACATGAGCATGATTATGCCAATACCGCCATGCAGAAATACGTGGAGGATGACATACCCAAAGAAAAGCTCATGAAAAAGGAGGTCGCCGAATACAAACCCAAGATCCCTTACCGGAGTTTAACTAAAGAAGATAGAAGGGAGGACAAATTTGGTAAGTACCTTGAGTCATTCAAGCAACTACATACTAATATTCCATTTGTTCAACCTCTTTCAAAGCATGCTAAAGATCTAAATGACATCATTTCTAATGAAAATAAGCTTAACAAATTATCAAATGTGCAATTGAATGATAAATGTCCTTCCAATGAACTACCACAAAAATTTAATGATCCAGGAAGCTTTATTATCCCTTGCACAATTGATGATTTACTGTTGATAGGGCACTAGCCGACTTGGGAGCTAGTATCAACGTGATGTCTTATGATACATTCAAGCATATGGGATTAAGTGAACTGAAACCTACTAGGATGGACATTCACTTAGCTGATAAATCGATTAAACATCCTAGAGGTATTATTAATGATGTGTTAGTCAAGATTGATAAATTCATATTCCCAGTTGATTTTGTTATTCTTGATATGTATGATGATATTGATGTTCCTCTAATTCTTGGGCGCCCTTTCTTGCTCTGCGAAATCTATCATTGATGTTCATGAGGGAAAATTAACTTTGAGAGTGGGGGATGAACAAGTAATTTTTAAAATTCATGTTGATATTAAAAGGATACTACTTGTTCTTTTGCCGATTCAATTTCGTTGCACGATGAGAAATCTAAAAATCTCTTGGAGAAAAGTGTTGTTCAAAGTCCATGTTGGAAGCTTATGCCCGAAAAGGGGACGGAAAGTTCAAAGAGCACATTTTGAAGCATAAAGTTGGAGGTAATACTACTAAATACCTAAGGGATTTTCATAAGTCCAAAGCTCTACCCGACTAATCTCCACATTTGGGTAAACGGTCCAGCTATACGACTTTAAAGAAGTGCTGCTTAGGGGAGGCAACCTGGCATTTTGTGTGCATTTTCTCTTACGTAATTTTTTTTTATTGCTTGGGATTGAAAAAAATTTAAAAAAAAAAAAAACGGTCTGGCCGTGCTTAAAAAGCACGGCCGTGTTAAATCACCCATTCGCGAACACACCGGCCGTGTTAAAAAATCCAAAGTTTTGTAGGAAAAATTGCAGAACACGGTAGTGTTTTTCAAAAAAAAATTAAAAAAAAAAATTTATCGAAAAATTAAATCAGAACACGGCCGTGTTTTTATTAAAAAAATTAAAAAAAAAACTAAAATATATGATGATTTCACGGTATTCGAGTTGTGTATCCTTGATTAGGTATGAAGATGCCGATGAAGGTTTCGTACTAAACAACCCAATAGTCGCTCAATACCGATTTCACTCTTCTAGTAAGGTCGTATTTTTCTTTTCCACCTCTTTTATTTTCTTCTAGTATGGTTGATTTTTGAGTGTTTTGTTTGTGTTCGTTCATCTCTTTCTTTCACATTGAGGACAATGTGAACCTTTAAAGTTGGAGGTGGGTGCAATTACATTCTTAGTCTGTGTGTGCTTGCTTTTATTTTTAGGTTGTCGACAAGAGGTAATTTTTTTTTTTAACAAATTCAGTGTTTGCTAGTCAATAACTTAGCCCAATTACACCAAAATTAACTTTTTGATTTATGTTTTCAATGTGAAGCAATTGATTGTCTAGAATAGATTGATGTAGATGTGTGCTAAATTTTGACGAGATTTCCAACTCCATAATACTTGATTTGTTAAGGCATTTACGACAAAGCTTAGTGTTATGAACGTTTGAGAATTCATGATTTAGTGGTGGTTAACTAGTTGTTATACCAAGCTTGTGAAAAAAAAAAACAAATGAAAAAAAAAAAGAAGAAAAAAAAAAGGGAATCCAATCGAGGTTATACTCCTCTATTTGTTGTTGCTTAGTAACTAGGAGCATTCATGAGCCCCATGTTTGTTTTTACGTAAACAAATGACACAAATATGAGTATGGGAAACCACCCTAGGAGTGTTTCAACGAAAATTCAAAATATAAACCTAGTGGAAGAATGCCTCGAAAGGACCTACCAAAAAAAAAAAAAATCGAAAGGGAGAATGTATATTCCTTGAATTCTCATTCAATAAAAGTTCAAGAAGCTTGGTTATAGGACTAGTAGCTAACTACAATGATCCATTGAATTCTTGTATTTTCATGACATTATTGAATTGAAGTTATTCATAACTATCAATATTAGTGGAGTGATGATTTCAAGTTTGAATAATGCTCTTGATGTTACGAGTCTTTCTTGTGATCGATCGCTTTGCAAAATTGTGTTTTTTTGAATGGTTAATTCGGGTTGAGAAGGCTAAGAACTTGATTTGCTTGTGTTCAATGTGTTGAAAAAAATCCTTGTGTGTTTTAATTTATTGAATCATTTTTTTTTTGATTTAATGTTTTTTGAGGACAAGCAAAGTTCAAAGTTGGAAGTGGTTTGATAAGGGTCTTTTTATGCATGTTTTATGTGTATATTTAAGTATGATTTGAGTTATTTTATTGTTAGTTTCATAAATTTTTGATTGTACATGGTTCACATTACTACGAGGTGCTTTTATTGGTGTAGATTGATGATTTGGAGCTGTTTTTGGTGAATTTTGGGCCATGGTTTCATGTCAAAACATACCCGGGGTTTCTGGATGCAAAAACACTCAAAATCCCAAGCTAAACGCGTCATTTCGGGGTCTTTTCAGTCAAACACGGGGGGTATGTTTTTAAGCACGGCCGTGCTTTTTAGAAGTTAAAAACGAGCAATTTTTCGACCCCGACGTACCAAACACGGCCAGGCCGTGCTTTTCCAAGCTGGCCGTGTTGAAATTCAAAAACACGGCTGCCCGTGCTTTTAAAGCACGGGCGTGCTTTTAAATCGGTGGTTTTTTTCTTTGGCGGAAATTATGGAGACTTTCTCTTTCGCTTTTTGACAACCTTTGAGCAACTTTTACACCTCATTTTGATGCACCAAGCTCTATTATTCCCTCAATTGTCATGTGGACACAATGATTAAACCAACTCAACCATGAATGTGCACACAATGATTCAACCAACAACCATGGAAGTGGAGCATTTGTTAGCATTATTGATGTGTTCTTTCACAAAGATTGTGCCTATAAAAACCAAGAGTTTGAGTTGGAAATATATAATTCATGTAGTATTCATTGATAGAGAGATTCATTGTATATTCTAAGTTTCAAAGCAAAATACATTGAGAGGATAAAAGAGAGGTAGAGTTGGAAATTGAAGAGCAATAGAGGAGAAGGCTTGGAGCTCAACATCATTGCAATCAACCAAGGAGGAAGTCTGGTATTGGTCTTGAATAAGAGCTAAGTACACCATGTTCATTTTATTCATATCTTCTTGTGTAGTATACTCTTTTGTCAAAGCCATGTGTAGCTAAATTTCTAGTGTTTGAATGTAATGATCTCTAGAATGAATTTGTGATTAAGGTTTGTATGTTTTTAATAAAATCTTCATGTTTTGTGTGATTCACTTATATTATGCTTTATTCATTCAATTTGGTATATGCGCAATATTGATTTGAAGTTTATTTTTCATCCAGGAAATCGAGAGATTCATGGTGAAATAGAACTATATAAGTGAAAAGAGTTGCATGCAATCCTAGATAGGGCGACATAAATCTTACGGATTAGGGTCAAACCTAATATGGGAATTCACAAATCGTTATAATCTTTGTCTTGGGGTTTTTAACTAGAAAGAGATTTGAGTTAATCAACTTAAGATTAGAAGTTATTCGCTCGATAGAGGGTTTAACTTAAATCGGGAATTTCTAGTCCATGAAACATGAGATTTTACTAAATGAGGTTGGTTTTTGCTTAAGGGATTATGGTTGTATTTTTATCTTGTTAAATCACAAAAACATTCTAGAGGGATTTACATTCAAACACATTTCTAGCTCTTGATTTCTTAATTCTACAATCTATTTTTATTTGATCTTTTGTAAGTTGCAATTATTTTAAAATTCTCTATTTTTCATTTTCATTAAACAAACAAAACTCTAAAAATTGCTAGATTAAATAACAAAAAGACGGTAATTATTAGTACTTACAATCCTCGTGGGAATGACACTCGGTACTCAATAATCTATACTACAAAACGATAGGTGCACTTGCCTATGGTTTTCTAGAGTAGCTTTTGAGCCATCAGTCATCCTGGTATTTCATTCTCCCCTTCGTGTCGGAGCCCCCTATCCCCATATCTTTTCCTTTTTTGTGGAGAGGCTTTTTCGGCTTTAATCAGGAAAGTGGAACTTGATGGGTCTTTACATGGGGTCCAAATTTGTAGAAGAGCCCCTTCGATATCTCACCTACTGTTCGCGGATGATAGCATCATCTTTGGCAGGAAAAATGAAAATGAAATAAAATAAATTGCAAATATAATAAAGATCTACGAGAGAGCTTCGAGTCAATAAATCTTGAAAAATATGCCATCGCCTTTAGCAAGGGGACGGAGAGCGCTAGGAGGAGTCTGTTGGCAGGACATATTGGAGTACTGAAGGTTGACAAGCATGCTATATACCTTGGAACTCCGTCAAACATTGGAAGATCGAAATCTGATATATTCAAGGCGATCATTGATCGAGTCAGGAAAAAACTAAAAGCTGGAAAACTAATCTACTATCTCAAGCTGGAAAAGCGATTCTGATTAAGTCTGTGGTGCAAGCTATCCCATCATATATTATGAGTTGTTTCCTTCTCCCGATCAATATTTGTCAGCAAATCGACTCAACTATAAGCAACTTCTGGTAGGGACAACGGAATGCCGAGATGAAAATTCATTGGGTTTTTTGGAATAAACTATGTCGAAGCAAACAAGACGGAGGTTTGGGTTTTAGAGACCTTAAGTGCTTTAACGAGGCTATGTTAGCCAAACAAAGGATGGAGATTAATTCACGACAAGCACTCTCTACTTGCTAAGACATTAAAAGCCAGATATTTCCCGACTAGTTCTTTCTTAGAAGCAACTAATTGCTATAATCCATCTTATACGTGGAGAAACATTATTGCGGGTAAGAAAATTCTAGCCCAAGCACTCCGCTGGAACATCGGGACGACAACAAAGTGAGAATTTTTCACGACCCATGGATCCCAGACTTACCCCATTTCATGGTGTCTTCGCCTGGCGCTGCACATGTAGAGGAGTTGGTAGTGGCAGACTTAATGTTACCTGATGCTCCAATGTGGAATCAAGGTAAGCTCCAAACCATTTTTACTGCCCTAGAGATCAAATGCATCAAATCCATTCCTATTAGATACAATAGAGGGCCCGATAAATTGGTATGGCACTACACCAAAAATGGAGTTTATCAGGTTAAAATCGGGCTACAAAATTGCTAAGGCAATAAAAGAGGAGGCGGAAAATATAGCTTCATCATCCGACGACGGAAAAAAAAAAATGGAAATGGCCATGGGATTTAAACATGCCACCAAAAGTGAAAATTTGCATTTGGAAATGCCTTATGGGTGTTGGTTTCAGCGAAAATGGAACTCCTTCGAAGGGGAGTTCAGATCCACCTGGTATGTACAAGATGTGGCGTTTCAATGGAAACGGCGGAACACGCAATTAGAGATTGTACATGGGCAGAATTCTATTGGACTGCCGGACCACTGAGATTACCGTCTTCTCCTCAGCAGGCTAGGGGGTCACTCGCGGACTGGATTATATCTTTTTCCGAATCAAAAACTTCAGAGGCTCACTCCAGGTTTGCATGCTAATTTGGGCAGCTTGGTACGCTCACAACCGATTGGTTTACCAGGGCAAATAAATGAGCCATCAAGACTACATCACATTGGCAATGAATCGAATGTTGGAAGATGAAGCCACCTACGCGGGTCCAATAAAAGAAAGATCATATTCAGCGAACGTCTCTTGGAACGCTCCAACGGAGGGTACTTTCAAGATCAACACGGGCGCATCAATCCGAAGAGGTACGAGTACATGAATTGGGGCTATCATTAGAAACCACATGGGGGAAGTGGTAACCTGTCTTACTAAATGGATGCCGAACGAACTCACCATTGAAAATGCAGAAGCAGTGGCTCGTAGAGAAGGTATATTTCTAACACGCCAATGTGGCCTTCCGAATATTACCGTGGAAACGGACAGCTTGACAATTCACATGAAGCTATCCAAGCGCACGGAGGATTTATCATACTTGGGAAACATTATTTCGGATATATTAGACTTATCCCTTTCGTTTGCCTCTTTTCGCTCTAGTTTTGTTTGTAGGTTGGGTAACACTGTTGTGCACTTGTTAGCGCGCCATGCTTTTGCTTTTGATTTTCTAGATCCTATTATTCGTGATGTACCTGGACACATTTTGAGTGTGGTAGCTTCGGAAACCACCTCTTGATTTATGATAGTCACTTTCTTCTAAAAAAAAAATACCGTTGGGGTGCACGAAGTAAAAGGGTGTATATAACAAAATTGGGGTGCAAATAGCATCCTTTGGAAAATAAATTGGGGTATGTTCAGAAACGGCCTTATTTCAAGTTTGTTTTACAACTATGGCCATCCTTATTAAAAGGATTCAAATATGCTTTGAAGTTCCCATTATACCCTTTATAAGAATAGGAAATATGATTAATTCGTGCAGTTTCTGAGAATCACGAACACTTTTCGGTTTTATTTCTGTTTCATTCGTGGCATTGTTACACCTACTTAGATCCAGTCTCCATACGGAGGTTTTAAAAGATCATGTCAGGTTTCGGTAGATAAACTTAACAGGTCATAGAATTTTAAAAGATGTTCGATTCTATGTCATCGATTCCAAACCAAGGTTTACGGTGAAAATGGAAATAGTCCATTATGACCATATCAGGCCCAACATGCTTATAGTAAAATTAATAAATCCCTTAAAATTCATACCTCTTTTGGCCAAAACAAAGACCAAGGGTTAAGTGGTTCGCAACGCCACCGATCGGAAAATTTCGCCCGGATCGTTTGACAAAACGGCTCCTCATTTGTTCAACCTCACCTCGGGGAAGATGATCGCAAGTTATCCGACTCCTTGAAACCGCTCAAATGACGGCTTGGTTCGTTTCCTACTCCAAGGCGTAAAAGTAATTCTTCAAAGGGATGAATCAATAGTACATTATGAACACATGTTGAACAAACAGCCTTTATTTTATTAAGAACTTAAAGAAAAATTTATTACATCAGTAATCTCCTTTTGGGAGGAGAAAACTTGTTTAGCCTCTCATAAAGGCTATCACACTCTTGTACATAAAATTAAAAAACTAAACTCTAAAGCGAAAAAACACTTTGAAATTCTAAACACTCAATATTACGGAAGAATTTTTATTGTAGAAGACTTAGGAGAATTTTCGATGTCCTCAGCCTCCTTCAAACTCTGGTTTAAATAGGTGTAAGTCCGGATTTCAATTTCGGACTTCAACTCTTGTTGGAATGTAAGACGTCACTTCTTACATCAAATTCTTGAATTATTGCTTGCTTCCACTTGCGACAATTAGTTGGCCTTTTCCTTTCTTCACATGGATCGCCCCATCTTGCAGTATCCAAGTTCTTTATGCAAACTTCCAAATCCTCCTGCGACTCGTCCTTTGTCTTGTAATACGTTGGACGGCATCTTTCATGGACCCACTTTTCGTCTTTTTTTCTAAGTGAGTTGTTTACATGCGGAGTCACATGTCTCCACTATCTTTGTTGGGGAATCTACTTTTTGGTGGTCCCGAAACTTTGGATACTTATGTGACTTTTCTCCGTCATGGGTCTTCTCCGATCGACTTTTGGCCGAATCCTTTGCCAAATTCGGTTCATACAGTTTTGACATTCGGGACGGACCGAAGTTCCCAATGGCGATATGAGCCATGTTACAATATTTCCGTGAGTTTCTTTACTCCCGAGCAACTTATTTTCCCATAGAAGATTTCTTTTCTTTTGAGCGGATCTTCTGCGAACGCTTGTAGTTTTTCTGTCATGGTATTTAACTTGAGGAATGACCCGTTCACCGATGCACGGTAGAACTTGAGCGGAAACTTGACTTTGTCCATCTCCGTGAGACAGACCCACAATCCCCATGCCCCTTGTAGTGATCGATCTTGATGAAGGTCATGGCCAATTGTACTTTACGAACTTGCCTCCTTGATATTTAGAAGGCTCTTTCATCCTGGTCTTGGCTTTAATGTAATGGAAGGCTTCATGTCCACCTTTTCCGAAGCTCAGCTCATTCATTGCACTTATGAAATACGACTCAATGTATCCCCTCGTCTTAGGTTGTCATTGTTGGACCAAAGACTAAAACGGCTTCTGGATCCACTTCGGTAATTTTGTGATCTCGGGAATCCTGGTGAAGTAGTATAGATCGAGGCCAAAGCCCCAAACTCGTACCACCTCTTGACTTCTTGAAATTTGGAATTTGGTAGCATCAAACCCTTGGATATTTTCGAAACATCAATCTTTGTTTTTCGGAGATATTCCATGTCACGGTACTTAGTTTCTCCCAATTTGCCTGGTATTCTGCCAAGAAGAAGAAACTTTAATTTCGTTAATATCAACCTTAGAAGTGCCCATCATAGGCACAAGATTGATCTCTTCGTCCTTTACCCCGGACGTCTTTGGGTTGATGTGATAACTCGGGATTTGACTCAGGAGTATCGGTTTTCCTTGGGGCCAACATTTACGCGACTTAGGACTTGTGCTAGAGGTACTTGAATCCTCTGCTGCGCAGGTTGAGAGCCTGCGCTCTAAACGCTCCGTTTGCTTATTAGCGGCCGGAGGAGTGGCCCTTGAAATGCCGTTCTCAAGGCGAGAGTGAGACCAGGACACATGCTCGTATATCGATCGGTTACTTTGTCCCGATCATTCCTTTGTAATTTCGGCCAAATCGGCATTGATGACCGGGGTATCAAATTCTCGGAGTAGCATTTCGGTGGTCTCCAAGATGTCTTGATGCGGTGAGGATGGAATAAAAGCCTTCAATTCCCTCCATCTCTTGTTAGAAAATCTGCAAGAATATTTTCATGAGATTTTTATAATGACAATATCATAATCATAATATTGGCATTCACTGCCATCTAAGTATTCTAGCTTTTTTCGGTTTTGATTCAATTTTATTTTTAAGAAAAGCTTTAACACTTGAATTATCAATTTTTAAGATAAACTTTTAGCGAAAAAAATAAAGGCCATTTTTAAAAGCCTTTCTGATTGCAAAGAATTCTTTTTCGTTGATATGCCACCGAGTCGATTCACTTTGGGTGTGAATAAACCCTGCTTGAGATATCTGCATGGCACTTCTCCATTTGGTGTGGCTTTTGTAAGTACGCTGCCCACCAATAATCCTTTGGCATCGTATAAAGAACCAGTTCATCTTCATCTGTGGAATTGCAAGTTTCGGAAGATTTTTGCAAACTTCCTTAAGTTGCTTGATTCCTTCTTGATGTTCATTCTCCCATTTGAATCTGCATCCTTTTTAAGCAATGGGCTAAACACCTTCCTGTAATGTGCTAGATTGTTTATGAACATTAAAGCAAAATTGACAACTCAAGAAAACTCAAGTCGCTTCTTGTCTTTCAATGTATCCGGAAATCCTGTATCTTTTCTACAATATGACTTTGTAGGATTATTCAGTTAATTCGTCGATCTCAATTCCTAGGAATTCAACTGTCTTGTTGCAATCAACGCCTTCTTCTTTTCCAAAGCACTAATCCTTCCTTGTGACAAACATCCGAGAATATTTCCAAATGTTTGAGATGTTCCTTCATGTTCTTTGATGCGATAAGAATGTCATCGATGTACGAACATGAAAGCTGAAATAATCTTTGAAGAGATTATCCATCTTCCTTTGATATATCCGGGGTGCGTTAGCAATCCCATAGGCATCACGTTCCAAATATAGTGTCCTTGTGGTGTAGAGAAAGTGTGAACTTCTTGCTTTCTTCATCCATCTTAATCTCGAGTGATATTTGTTCCTCTATGGTCACATCACTCTATGGATTCTCCATAAGACTCATCCATAATTTCGCAATGACTTAGGAGTAACTCGTTCTTCACCTTGTACTCGAATGAATACAAGTTGTTATCCCATATTTTTGATCCTTTTGAATCGAACCAAATTGTCATAGGATAATAATACTTCACCAAATTTTCTTCGATCCGCCATTTTTGGATTGCGAAGTTTGGCTTCATCACCACGCTTCGCTGCGAAAAATAATAGGCATTTTTCGTAAAATGCTTCCATGATCTCACGGACAATAATCTTATGATCACATAAGGTTGTGAAAATAAGTCTTTCTCGTCTCGTTCTCTTGGGTGAATCGCTTGAATGTTTGTAGGAAATTGTTTCCTAGCAAAATATCCACTTTTTGTATCATGGAAATAGATTGGTGGCGTCTTTACTTTGTACCACGGGTAGTGCGCCGCGCCTCCGATCATGATTTTACGCTTGTTTAATTCGCGATTAAGGATAAGAATCCTTTTAGAGAAATCTCTTCTGCAATAGGCGGCAAATCCTCCAATGTCTTTGGGAAAGACATCGCTTTGCTGATACATATTCCGCACTGAATCGATAGGCGGCGAAATACTCGGCCTTGTATTGACATATAACATCCCAATAGAAATGTATATGGAGAATGGACTAGTGGTCATCGATTCAGTATCTTTTATTAACCACTTTGTGAACTCCATTCCGTCTTGTAATCTTTCCCAAGGTTTATGCTCCTCAAGAAATTCAATTCCCAAAGTATTAATTGTTCGGGATCTTTCCGCAACTCTGTGATAGTAAGCTCAATTTCTCCTATCTTGAGGCTTCTTGATACCTTCCAACTATTGGTTGTTAGAGATAATATAGAACATCACAAGGAAAAATATTATCCTTTTGAGTGATGTCGAATATTACTTCAACTTCTCGCCATCTTCTCGGACATTTCGGCTCTCTGCTTTGTTTTGAAAACATCCGGGATCATTTGAATCGAATTGGTCTCTTTTCTTCCCAACGGCTGCTACTCGTCATTCTCGTCTGTTCGAAAGACATCCTTCAGCTCAACTCGAGACTTGACTTTTGTTGAAGCGGGTTGATCTTGGATTTTCATATCGATCTCCTTTATAGTTGGAGATTCAATAATTTCGGTAAAACCACCCTGGCAAAGTCCTCGAAAATCCTCGGGACTTGATAAATTCCTTTCTCAAGAATACTTGAATGATGAGTATTCGAGAGAGCATTGGAAATCTTGTATGTGATCGAGTAAGGCTGTTTCCTTCTTTCATCAAATCGACTCTTTTGAAATCTTGATGAAGGGTTAGGACTCTCTTGAAGTCTCGATCTCCCAAATTGTATGCAATTCAGGATAGACATTAAATGCTAATTTCCCCGCATACAAATTTCTATAACATTGCAAGGCATGAATCCTTGAGATGTGAGATTCGCTTGTCAAAAATAGCAAGATTGAGTGGCGAATCTATTCCTTCCTTGAATGTTGCCTTAATAATGACTCTTATGGCTCCAATATGAATCCATGAGAGTGTATTTGCAACTTCTCTTTTAACTTTGATTTTGATCTCTTGTATTTCTCTAATAGGGACCAAGCGCATCTCGATCGGGTTCCATTAAACTCCATTGGAATGGCCAATTCTCCGGTTGTTACCCCTGTGGATAATTTGGTGTTTTCTATTACGAAACCCAATTTTATCCAATGCTTTTTCCATAGCTCCGATCGTAAATCCATCATAGACTTGAAGCTTTGGATCTTCCTTCATGATTCTCATAAGAGTTTTATGAGAAACTGTCGTATGAGAGAGGAATCCCGACATATCCTCTCCCGATCGTTTTTTGAAGAATTTCTTCTTCACACGATCGATTAAGTGAGTCACTTCCATCATGAGAATAGATCTCTTCTTCATAGATGCTTTCATCCGAGGGAATATCCTCGAATTGATACACTGTATTAAATCACGATAATAGAAACTTCTTCGATTTCGGTGTAGCCTCGAGTGCCCATCGACTCCTCGTTTACGGTTTTACGGACAATCGGTCGAGATATGTCCTCTTGCTCGCATGTCCAGCCAATTACAGATCTTTGAAACTTTCATTTGCTCTGGTGTGAGCACGCTGAAAGTTCTTCTTCAGGATTTTCTTTGGTACTTGCTTGATTAGAACCCGATGATGAGGCTCTACTTCTGCCAGTCTTTGGTCTTTGTCCCGTTTTGTAGCCGGGCTTTTTGTTTTGACCAAAACCTTCTAGGTCTCCATGAAGACCTACTTCTTTTATTCTTTGCTTCCTCGGCGGTATGGATGGCTCTCTCTCCTTCTTCTTCTTGTGCCGCCGGTTGACCTCCCACAACTGTTGGGATATCATTATCTACACAACATAGAGGAAGCGCTTTGTTAATTCCTCTTAATCTCTTGTAATTCTGTGCAGAGTCGCTTGATCGCACCATTCGGATAACTTGGCCTTTAGGAAAGACATTTTTTTGCCACGATTTCAACTTCAGCTCCCCCTTGTATTCCCCGATAAGCATTTCTCTCCAGGGGACTCGGGATCTTGGCAAAGAATATTTGTGCGACTTCTTTTCCTCAATCTTGGATTTCCACCGATATTCGGTGAACAACTTGATATATTCGTCAATATGACAAATATCCAGAACTTCAGCTATAGAGGGCTTGTTTATATCTTTCTTTCTTTTTTCATCCTCTAATCCTCGAAATAACCCGTCCGATGAATTGGATTTTGAATAGTTTTGCCATACCATCGACAATTCCTTTAAGTGATTCCCCGATGTGGCCGAACTTTTCGTACTAGCATCGGTCATATCCGAGCAATCTTCACCGATCCTTCAAGACTCATTTCAAGTAGTAAAATGAATGAATCCTTTGTAAGATCGAGGGTTTTTGAAATTCTCATACCAAGTGAAGCCCATTCATCAATTAGAACTTCTCTGTTTTTTAAAATGGGATGTCAGATTTAACATCAACCCATACGGATGTATTGGGTCGAGGTGCGATCTGCCATAAGGCGTCGATAAACATTCGGCCTTCCAAAGGTTGTCTAGTCCCCCGCAAGAGGGTTTCGACCTCCGTCCCTGAAAGTGGATCACTCCGTCGTGAAATCTCCAAAGATGTGGCATCCTCTCGCCCGAGCTCCATGATGTGAACCCGCATTTCTTTCTGACGTTAGGATTAGCTGGTGGTGGTGGTGGAATTGGTCTACCTTGTGGGTCATAGGTAACCAAAGCCGATTCTCACTGCGTTCATCTTTAAATCTACAATACCTAATCCCGCAAAGGATTCGCCGGTCGTGTAGATCTTTAAGATTCATCTTTTCAATATCCATCTTTTTTAATTTTTGATGGATTTTCCTTTGATTAAGAGCAATGAGCTTCTCCTCATCCGTCATTTTTCGTATGACTTGGTTGGTTTCCCCTTTTGGTTTAAATAAGTCTTGTCCCCAAAATCAATACGTTTCCTTCCTCCTAGGATGAACTTGGCTTGGCCTATCCTCCAGGTTCTTGACTCGTTTGAATATCATGAAGGAGTTCAAGAGTTTCTTCGATATTTCACCATCGTCTCCATCAGTTCGGATCCGATGAACTTGTCTTGGTAGATGAATATGGCGGTTGCCATAATTCTCGCACGCGTCTTCGATTTCTCTAAGATCTTCGGAGATCTTAGATTTATCTGGAAGTATCTCGTTCCACTCAGTACACCATCGGAATCATTGTTCGATGGGAATTTTCATGAACCGTTTCTTGGAGGTTCATCAAGTGAACATATAAGTGCAGTTAAGCATCCAGAATTGCTATAATATTACGCTGCTCGCATTTTGCATTGCCTTAAGGTTTCCCGTCGGCTCCCTTTGCTCTTTTTCTTCATGTTGGTATTCCCGATATGAAACACCTCAGGTGTTCTTGTGCATACATCGTCAAAATTTGACGATATCTCTGTGGGGGTACATCTCGGACATTGGTGGGATCCATAATCTCGGAGTAATTTCTCCTCACCAATTGTTAATTACATAAATATAATAAATTTAACTTAAAGTTCTTAATAAACCTAGGCTCACGATACCATTTTTTTGCGGCCCCTAAAACCTTTAAAATCCATTAGTTTTCCTTTAATTCAATATAAGGGGTATTTTGGGGTTTTATCAAATAAGAAGGCCATTTTTGAAACTTTTGAATAAGTAAGGCCATTTGTGTATATGTGGTTTAAAATTAGGCTATTTCCAATCATTTCCCAAATAAATTCCCCAAATTAAACCAAATAAAGTCTAACCAAAGAATTATAAAATTCGTCTTCTCACTGCCCCTCTCCCGAGTCCTGATAGCAAAGTTCTTTCATTTACATTACACACCTGTTCTGCAGTTCTGCTTATGAGATGGCCAACACAAGAAAGTTTATCCCAATTGTAATTCTGTGGGTTCTTATTCTTTTTGGAACCCTTGCTCTAATTCTGGTACTTCTTTTTCCTCTTCTTTTGATTTTGAAGTTTTCCTGCCACAGATTGTGTTTTGTTTAATTCCTACTAAATTTCACGGTTCTGCTTTCCGAGATTTTACATAGTATTTGGATTTCAGAATCGGTTAAGCGATGCGGGGGTTTCATCAGATCAAAAGGCGATTGGGGATAGGAAGCTCGACAGTGAGGTTTGAATCTTCAACTGAAAATCTGTAATTATGAATTCATAGTGTATAAATGGTTAAGTGAGTTTATAGTTCGTTAATCTTATATGTCGAGCAATTTTTTTTTTATTAATTATTACAAATTTTCAATTTCTGTGTTTATATAGGTGGGAAGTTTAGAGGATGCTGATCAAGTAACACATAAAGTTTACTTTGACATTGAAATTAATGGAAAACACATAGGTATGTTTCTTATAGTTTGTTTTTTTGTGCTTACACAATCATTAGCACACATGCATTGGTGAGATGCAGGCAGGGTTATTTTATACGTTGGCACATTTGACATGTTCGGGTTTGATTAGTTCTAGCATTATTCTTCTTCTGATTTTATTTAAATTGAATGTGTTATGATTGCTGAATAGACACGGGAATTTTGTACGATGTTTGTGCAAAAAATGCATATTGTGTTATTCCACTGAGTGATGGTTGGGAATTCAGAATCAACTGAGTTAACTCAAATAGGAAGTTGGATTCGAATTTATGATGTAATTTGATCTTATTCTATTTTCAGCATGTCGATCGATTTCTGGCAATTACTGGTTGACTTTTACTCGGCACTAGTAGACCTGTCTTTGATTGTACAATTTTGAAACTTTGTGGTTCAACCTGAAATAGCCAATTTCTTTAGCTCTTACAAAATTTGCTTACCATATGCACAGCAGCACAAGACAGCCTCTTTTCATATATGTGGCACTGCAGGGCAAATTTTTTAAGTTGAGTTACAATTAACTGAGCATAGATTTATAATCATGACTAGGATACTAGACACATCATATTTGCTTTGTACGGCCGATCGAGGGGCACGCAGGGCCATGGACCCCTTAAGTTTGCTCCAAATTTTCGTAGTATATGCATATAGCTGTAGTAATATTAACATTGATATGTATTATAGACGCGAAACTTTGGAGTAGGAACAAAGAGGGGATGGTTTTAGGAACAAGAGGCGGTTAGGTTTGTAGCCAGTGACGGGGCTGTTACTTTGAAGCTCTCTAGTCTATTGCTGCTTTGGATTGAGTAAAAGAGGTCTATAAGGGTGAGTGCTTGGATTCTGAGGACCTGGGCAGAATGTTCGCCTGCCGAAATGTGAAACCCGCCTTAATAGTCGACTTACTTTGACCTTGTTTTATACTTCTTCACAATTTTTAGTCATGTATATGAATTCAATTTATCAAATAATTGATTTTTTATGGTGTTACTAATGTTGTTGAGAAGTTATTTTATATGTTAGGATACCAAGAGTATAACTTTGGAATATTGAAGATACTACATTTAATTGGCCTACATACAGTTGAAATGGATATTATGTTTTCCTCCTTTTCATTCTTTGTTACCAAACAATAACCAATCATCTGAACCCCTCTTCTTGTGTGCATGTGTACTCTATAGCAGAAGGCCGTAGAATGATCAAAATTAATGCGCGTAAGTTTCTGGTAATAACAACGTATTTAGTATATATCCGACCATTGTTAAATCATGAATTTGTGACTTCTAAAGTCCGATGCCTGCTCTACAGTGTAGTAGAGTGGTGCTCCCACTCTCGGTAATTGTGTGAACTGAACCTGAGTTCACTCTTGAATAGCATAGTTGCCTAAGAAGTGCTGTTCATGGTTTGTTGTTGGAAAATTTTGAACAAAGTTGCAAATGATATCTATAAAAAATTGATAGGCATATAACAGTTAGCAGCACCACGTTCCTCTTGAAAAAATAATATACACACTATTTGTGGTGTTTTCAGGTCGTATTGTGATGGGCCTCTTTGGGAAAACCATACCGAGGACAGCAGGTAACCTTTCAACTGCACCCAATTAAATCTGATAACTGCTTTTATTATTTATTCTTTGTCTTCACCAGTGGATTTGTGCTTAAGTTATTTATTTTTGGCTGCAGAAAATTTTCGAGCTCTTTGCATGGGTAGCCGAGTAACACTTTCTCCCTTTTAGTGCTTTACTTCTGTTTTACAGATAATGGTGTCAAGTAAGTTTGTTTGACATGTTTTTCAGTCTGGATATGGATTTTATATGAACTGACATAATATTCGTGCATTTTGTTAGGTACAGTCCAGCCTGGAGATTTATCATGTAGAATTATCAGTATTAAGTATATCTTTTGGGTTAAAGTGACAAAATCTTAGAACCTCTTCGACTTTAAACAACATTTCACTGATTATTTGGCTGTTATACTGCACATAACTTTACAAGGGTTGGAGAATCCACATCTGCATGAGTGGAAAAGAATTGAATGTCATATTGTTTGCCATTTATATACAATGCTAATACGATTCACCATGCGAACATGAAACTTGAAATACATAACGTACTAGATGCCGAAGCAGAATCTTACTTAATGGTCTGTGACTTGGTAACTATATGCCAAAAGAAAGAATCTTTGGCCATTGGTTGCATCTAGTTATATATAAATGAAGGTTATTACTTTTATTTCAGGGGAGAAAGGAATAGGAACAAGCGGGAAACCCCTTCATTTCAAAGGGAGCAAATTCCACAGGATCATACCAAGCTTTATGATCCAGGGAGGCGATTTCACCCGTGGTGATGGACGTGGTGGGGAATCAATATATGGCGATAGATTTCCTGACGAAAACTTCAAGTTAAAGCACACTGGCCCTGGTGAGATATTCTTTTCTGTTTGAAGCCATTAGGCCGTGAGTCATTAATTAAGAATCGATGCGTCCATGATCAGATATAAAATTAGAGGGGAAAAAAAACTCAAACCATGAAATTATGTGTTGAATATGTATTTTCTCACTACAGGACTTCTCTCGATGGCAAATTCTGGAGCGGATAGTAATGGATCTCAATTTTTTATCACAACAGTGACAACAAGCTGGTAAGTAAACCATAATGAAATACTTCTCTAAAACACATTTAAGCGAAACGGATAAGACCAGTGTTGGCTATTGTTCAGACAGCCATTTACTCCACAGCATTGTTGCTGTCCATGTCTGTTGCTGTTTATGCTATTGGCTGCTCTGTCATTTGCTTAGGGCTTGTTTGCTTTTATGATGGGATTTGGTCAATTTTAGGATTGAGTATGATTGCACTGTTCATTGATTATATAGTTTAATATGATCAATTCTACATTTGTTTGTTTGGCATTATTGACTACATAGGATAATATTGTGAAATCACTAAATTACCCCTAAATATTTTAGAAACATAACAGTCTTTTAGCACAAAAACAAGGGTTGTGAAGGGCAAAAATGAACAATTGCTGTGGTTGGAAATCATGATATTACCCAATAATCGGTAGGGGGTGGGATCATTTATCAAACGGGTATGTGATAGTTTCATGGGCTGGACGTGTTAGATTGGGCCGTAAGCATCAATCCCAAACAAAGGACAGTGTATAACAAATGGGCTTTTCGTACCCTTAGAATACAAGGTCGATAGAGTTTTGATCCGTGTTCGTCGAAATTGCTCTTCTTACAATTTAAATTCTTGTCATGTTCTAAAGGTTGGATGGGCGTCATGTCGTGTTTGGAAAAGTTGTGTCTGGAATGGATGTGGTTAAGAAGATCGAAGCAGAAGGCAGGCAGAGTGGAACACCCAAAACCACGGTTATCATTTCAGACAGTGGTGAATTGTCTTTGTGATCCTCCGAATTTACACTGTAGACTCGCATGCTCTCTTATCCTGTTTATCCCCAATTTTATGTAAGTAGTTGTTTAGTTCAGACAGCTATACTCTGAAACATAGTAGTGAGTTATATGCATGATCATACAACTAGAATGCAACTTCACTCAGTCAATAACTTCTGTTGCTGTGCAATGACTACTGGTGTTGCTGATTTTATCATGTAAAAGTAACTCCAATTACGGCACAACATGCATGTAGATTTCCCTACTAGGGTGTGTTTATTCAGTGATTTGGGTGATTGAGGGAAGATCTGGGAGAGAGAGAGTTTGATGTGATATATTGGAAAATGCGTGTATTAATTGAGAAATGTATCGAGGAGCGTGGTTGCTTGCTTGGTGATTCGGGGAAAGAAATGAGAAGAAAGCCAACCAAACATCTTGTTCTAACACAAGCCAATCGTGTTCAAGTACATTTTCTGATGTTTGTTCGAACTAGTAGGAAAGTGAAGGTGCACTTCCTATTTTATCTTTACTCCCCTTCTCTCTCTAACACTTTCCTCCCCCTTCTCTCTAACCCCCAAAAAAAAAAAAAAAACCCCAAACCTAATTTCCTACTCCCCTCCCTCCCCAACCACACGGCCGCCACCCACACATCCCTCCCCTCCCCTCCCCTCCATGCTTTCCTTTGGAGGCGGCAGCGGTTCCTAGTGATATTCGGAGGTGACCGATATTTTCGTTCCGGGGAAAGTGGGTCAGCTCCACGAGGTGTCTGGGTGAGTAGATGATGGGATGCGGCTGAGTTGAGTTGGGTGAGGAGAGGCAATTTTTTGTATTTTTCTCTCGTTTTTAGCTATAGTTGTTGTTTTCTTTTTTGTTTGTATTTTCTTTTCTCGGTTGATTTGCGAAACTCGTAGGCGGATCGGTTTTTCTGCTCGTAGATGTAGTGGTTGCTCGTGCCCGATTTTAGTTTTTTGGTGTGTTACGAGTCTCCTTTAAGGAGTCTTTGAGTCTCCGGCCGGAGTGGTTAGTTTGGGGTGGATAGTTTTTAGTCCATGTGAATCAATTGGTTTTACCAATTCCCCGCTTTGGCTCTTAGTTAGTCTTTGTCGCTCTTGGCCCGTTGGCTACGATTGTAGTTGTAATTTTAGTTTTGAGTTGTTATAATAAAATTCTATCGTTCGAAAAAAAAAAAAGAAAGAGGGTTTATATCTTGAATGAGCAAGAATAGCAAAATACCTGAATTCCTAACATAAGTCGCAAAATGAAATGTTTACAAGTACAATTTACATCACAAAGCACATTTTCTATTTCAATTTTTGGGGTTGTACATGGTAATGTACTTTACAAGACATGCAAAATATATAAAGTACTATTTTAAATATATATTGAAATGGATAGTGCACAGTTACAATACGAAATACAACGTTAAAATGAAGGAATAATTACAAAAAGTACCCTTGAGATTTAATCTAATTACAAAAAGTCTTTCAATATTACAAATAGCTTATTAATGTGTTACAAACACCCCCTTAAGGTTTGTATTTTGTATAGCAAATATCTACCTCAAGAGGGTACAATTTGTTCTTGTAAAATTGAAATAAATGTCAAAGGGTATCTGTAAGAAAGACATCTGAGTTTTTTTTTTTTTTTTGTCATTAAATTAAATCCCAATAGTAGCTTTTGTAAGTATATGAAATAAAATAGAAGATCCAAAGAATGTAAAATATGAAATGTTGAATCGAGTTGGTTTTGGAGAGATTGGTATCCAGCATCATCGTTTTAGTCGAGACAGCTGGAATTAGTTATAGTGAGCTGAGCTAATTTTTATAAAACTTTGACACAACTGTTAATAGAAGAGATGAATGATGAAAAATAATATAAACTCAAGTTTATTATGAAGATGCAAAGCATCAAATGGAGTTTGTATTAGTAGGGGTGGCAATGATGACACGACAAACAACCAGGCACGGTACAACACCACGCACGACACAAAAATACGAAATTGTAAATTTAGTTAAATTTTACTTATTGTTATATTTAGATAACACAAAAATACGATATTGCGATACGAAACACAATACGATGACACAAACTGCCGCCCCTACTATTAGCATTAGCACAACCACCGTATTCCAATTACCAAACAGTACATAAATGCTCCAATTCACCACTTAAGTAGGAATATTGAAACAGAGTAACATACAGTAAGGGCAGTGAAGTAATTGAACACTTCATCAATCACGATTTATCACTTCTTCTCATCGGAGTTGCTCTTGGCGTCGCCGGCGGGGCTCTGCTGATGAACGACGCTCGAAAAATCAGCCGATAGATTGGAGTAAAGCGAGACGACCTTGGAGATATTCCCGCTGATTTCCTGAATTAAGGCCACGTTTTTCACCATATTCTCGTGGATTTTCGACTGGTGATTCTCGTTGACTTGCTGAATCAGGGCTCGGTTCCGGTTCAGCACCGACTGGACTTCCCGGAAATTTTCGGTGAAGGCGGACCAAACCGCCGGATCTCCGCCGTCCTGGAAATTTGGCTCGCCGTCGATTTCGTCGCCTTCTCCGGGGAAGAGAGGGCTGGCTGTGGTGAGAGCGGTGGATTTAGGGGAGAGGTGACTGCGGCGGTTGCTGTTTTCGGAGGAGTTGTCAGCCATACTTTATTCAGCGGCGTCGGCGGTGGCGATGGCGGTGGATATGGCGGTAGCGGAGGAGTAATCCGGCGATTTCATTCATGAAAAAAGTGTGTTGTTTTCTTTCCCTATTTAGATTGTTGGGGTTTGCTTATCTTGCAGAACAGATCAGGCCGGTGAGTCACCTATGGATGACTACGCGATTTGTTAGAGCGTGAGATTAACTCTCACGCGGTGTTGAAGGTTTCTAATATTTTTTAATTATTATTATTATTGAGAAAATGCAAAAACTAAAAAGATTCAAAAGCCTCAGGAATACTTATTTGTTAAAAAAAATATTTAAATAAACGTAATATCCTGTAAAGTATTTAAATTTTTACGTTTTCTATTTTTCTACTTAATTATTTGAATTAAGAGAGCAACTTTCAAAAATTATTCTATCTATATTCACTATATTAATTTATTTTATTTTCTTATTATGTTTGATAAACTTTAGTATACAAATTGTAACTCTCAGAACTAAATAAAATATAAAGAAATCATTAATAACTTTTATTTCACTTCAGTCCAAATATGGAGAGGAATACTGAAATGTAGCACTAGCAGTATCAATTTTTTCCTTTTTCATATACTCTATTATCTTATCTATATGGTCTTCATATAACTTGGTTGGTGTTTTGCAATTTATATTTCATAAAACAATTGATGAAAAAATGGGTCAAAAAGGAAAAGGTATAAAGACAAAAGGTCGTTCACTACACGCACTTTATAGAGCAGTAGGACTGTTGTTTTAACAAAAAATATCTTAGGATTCTTTGTAAGGAAATACTGAAAAAGCGCAAAGACCTTTTGGCCTTTGGGCCACTGCGGCAATGTCTGACTAAACGTCATCGTTTGGCTTCAAAGTGAAGTTTTCCATGTGATATTAAAATCTACTACTGCAACAGTGTTATTGACATTGGCCCAATAATGGTAACAAACATCTTTTATTCTGCTTAATTTAGTAATCTTTTGTTCATTTGATTAAAGGAAAAGATGCAATTATTCAAAAAAAACGTGTGCAAAGATTTCAAATCTACATCATGTATTGTATAATTTGTAACTTCTCTTTTAGTCCTTTTTTCTGAAAAAAAAGGGTGAATGAGACATTGGGAACAAATTTTGCGACCTAGAATCCACTCTCTATTATTTTGGCCTAGAGCATTCCCAAAATACTCTTTAATTTAAAAAGCATCTCTTTCAAAATAAAAATCATCTTTAAATTTAAAGAGTTATATTTTTTTACATATTCCAACACTCTCTTTGTATTTGACTCTTTATTTTCTTTTTTCTCAATATTAATTTATTACACATGGGATAATTGGAAGTAATTTAAGACATCATCATCATCATCAACTGCACCTTATCCCACTATGTGGGGTCGGTGGTGTGAAGTTTATAGTGTCAATTAATTATCTAAAATTAGTTAACACTACAAATTCACACAAAAAGCAAAGTGGCAAAGTTTTACGCCGGATGCCCTTCCTGACGCAACCTTCATACGAAGGAGAAATGAGATGAAATTCCAAAACCATCATCATCATCATAAGTTTTTCCACTTGCATGGAAAATACGATGAGACGACGATGAGTTGAGATAGTTGCTCTAGTCATATCCCATTATATAATTGATATAGTAAAATCAACATGTACATCATAGAACATGACCATGGAAGTAATTTAAGACATTTTTCAAAATTTGTGTTGTTTTCGGAAACTGCCATATAAAAAGGTCATTCAAATTGCAAAAAAAAAAAAAAAACTAATATTATAGAGAGTTGTTTTGGCTCTTCAAATTTGGAGAGTAAAAACTCATTCTCTAAATCTAAATGTTAAAATAAAGAGTTTGTTGGAGATGGCTTTTAGTGGATCTTCAATATAAAGAGAATTATTTATTTAGAGAGTCTCTTGGGGTTGCTCGTAGTACAAGTTGAGGTCAATTATTAGATCTTTTCCTTCAAAATGGAAACTCATGCCATCTATTAACTTTGACCGCGAAATACTTAAATTCAATGGCGAGTCACGAGATCCTAATAGGGTGGGTCAATACATGAAAATGGGATGAGTCAGATAGGAAATCTAAGAAAAATAATACAAATTATAAGCAATATTTTTTTTAAAAAAGAATTCACTAAGTCTTTTTTTTTTTAATAAAAGAGGAGTGGGCAGGCCCAGGTTGGCCCACCCCTAGATCCGTCAGTGCCTAAATTTATTTAGTAATGTTCGTAGGAGTGCAAGATCTATTATAGGATAGTAAGCAAGAGCAATTGTCGATAGTAAGTAGACCAAAATCGTATCTCAAGAAAAATTTAGTAGATACCGACTTACCGTGCGTTACAATATATAGAAAATAAAAACACTCTAATAAGATTTTGAGATTTTGATTTAATAAACTAAGAATTAAACGAAAATATTCTAAAACCAAGTACGATGAAAACCAAACAAAAAATAATTGACAAACATTTAGGGTTTCTGAATTGTCTGCTCAAACTCCCAGTCAAAATAGCAATTGATCAATTGTGAAATCAAGTAATTAGACAAACATATATAAACTATGGCTAAAAAACTGTAAACGTAGGAAAATTTAATTTACTCAATTAATTAACTAAGATAGATAATACACTATTGATTATTTATTTGATTTGGTAATAATATGTTCTCTCGATCTCAATTATTACCCAAAAATAATCAAAATTGGCCAAACAATCAATTATAAAATAAAACAATTTAATCAGGCAAGACACAATCAATCAATTAATAAAACAAGAAATTAGTTTATGTCATAGGTGGAATCATCCATTCGATTGCACAATCAAATATATTTGCAAACATTCTCATGCGACATATATTATAAATTAGGCAATCAAACATCAAATAAGAAAGCTGGGAAACCTTACACTTTATTCAAGTTGTAAAAATTTCTTGGATGGAGAAATACATAAACCAACATTTAGGGATGTCGATGGGCGGGAACGGTGCTGATATTGGACATTCTATTCATGTTCCAAAATCTCATCCCTGCACCATTTCCCGCTTTGGGTATCTGGGATGAAGATGGGGAATCCCCATCAAGGGAATAGGGTCATCGTGGGAAATCAGGTTCTCCATTTTGTATTTATTAATAAAAAATTTGTAAAATAAATTCATTAAAATAACCACTAATTAAAATAAATAAAAATAACATAAATTCCTAATTTGTAAAAAAAGAATGAAAACAAGTAAAATTATAAAGACTTAAGGGTATAGTTTTTATAATTAATAAAATAAAATATTATAAATAGAAATAGTATTACTAATATATATATATATATATATATATATATATATATATATATAGGGATGAGATCCTATGAGACCATAGCTATAGGTAGGAACATGAGACTCAATCCACATCCTTCAACCAAATAAAATAAAAGGTTAGGATTTAATGGCATTTTAAAGTAATTAAAAAATATGGGGACCAAATAGGGTACAATTGGAATGTTAAAATCACCAAATAATCTTGTTTTCCTAAAATCAAGGAATAGAATCTTACCATATTCACCATCTTCCAGTCCCAACGTGAAAGCATCGTCCAAAAACCAGAAAAAAAAACCCACGATCACAGCAACGTCTCCTCCCATCGTCCAAATATCAGACTTCAACATCATCTTCTCCCACGATCAAAGCAACGTAAAAAACACAGAAATCCCACGCAAAAATCGAACCAACAAATATTTTAATGATCAAAAACACCAAAAAATCCACATCAACGGGATCAGTATTGCAATGTCACAGACACAGGATACCCCCTCCACAAAACAGTCCCAACAAGGTAATATTTGACACCAATTCATCAGAAAAAATGTGTGGTTCGAATGCATGTAATGTTGAACAATAAAAAAATTCTCCAATTAATTATGTACATATAGCTTTGGAATTCTGTGCATATAGCTTTGTAATTCTGTGCATATAGCTTTCTAATTCTGTGCATATAACTTTGTAATTCTGTGCATATAGCTTTGCAAATCTGTAACTCGTGTATATTATATGCTTAGAGCATGTGTGTTTAGTTCGTATTAATGATATCCGTGTATATAGTGTTTGAATTTGTGTATTTATTATGAAAATATGTATCACATATAATGTAACACATATATACGTACATATGTGTGTTTAGTTAGTATTAATGAAATATGTATATAGTGTCTCGAATCTGTGTATTTATTGGTAAAAATGTGTATCACCTATAATATATCCAAAATAGCTTCGCATGTGTGTGTTCGGTTGGTATTAATTAAATGTGTGCATAGTGTCTCAAATGTGTGTATTTAGAATGAAATATATGTAGTACATATAGCTTCTAATATATAGTGTCTCACATATAATGTATTACCTAAATACGTTTTTGCCTATTAACAATGCATCTAATATATGTTTAAAGTATTAATTATGAACAAAAATGGCAATAAATATGTGTACTTATACAACAAATATTGGTGAGTTCAATTTTGCACCATACATTCATGTTCTGTAAATATGGATTTACACAATACATTTAAAATCTGTGTAAATAGTATTCAGAATTTGTTGTTTTAATATCTAAATATTGTGTTTTTGCAGATCACGATCCAGATTACACAGTTCACGTTGGTCAGAGGCTCGAAATCTCACCGGATCAACTAAATATTGGATCCCGAGAGGTTGAGCAAGAAAAAATCCCTCGTGCCAACATGCATTTCCGTACATTGGAGGCAGGAATACAATTTTATAAGGATTATGGTTTGTGTAGTGGCTTCGACGTTAGAAGAAGCACTACGAAGAAATTCAAGAACGAGGATATTCGTGCAATACGTGGTTTGCAATAGAGAGGGCTACAAGAACTCTAAAAACCCATACCTGGTGAGGCATCTGAGCATGACGGCAACGCCCCAAAACAGGGGCATGGAAGAGAGCCTCGAACCGAGTTGGGTGCAATGCACGTTGTATTTTTGAATACACTAGCGCCGATTCATATAAGGTAAAGACGTTTGAGGAAAGACACACTCATCCGATGACAATTGATAAACACAAGCAATTCTTGAAGGTGAATAGGAACCTAAACTTCGGGCACCAACAATTTATCATAAATTGCACAAGGGCAAACATTGGGAGTGCAAAACAACACGAGCTTTATAGAGAAATGGCGGCGGTTATTCACGAGGTTGGCGCTCAAAATTGATTTTAAAAATTTCAAACGAGACCTGATGGCATACATATGCGGTGCAGATGCACAATTGGTGATAGACAAATTCCTTAGGCAGCAAGAGGCAAATCCGGGAATGGTATTCGATTATGACGTTGATCAAGATGAACAACTAACGCGACTCTTTTGGGCGCGACAGGCAACTCTAATGAACTATGCCGCATTTGGCGATGTGATATTATTTGATGCTACGTACAATACCAACTTAGGTAATATAATTCATCGCACTAATTTATCTTGCATATTTGTGATAACAATAGTTTACATTTATCCTTATATACCGTCCATTTAGTTACATAAACTGGGTAACATGTTATTTTATTACGTTGGTGTGTGTACATATTTAAGTTAATATGTGTATAATAATGTAATTGTGTACACTTATACTCATAAAAATGTTTACATAGTTATTGAAATCAGATACTCAAAATAGATTTCATACATGTGTATATAATAATGTAATTGTGTACACTTATACTCTTAAAAATGTTTACATAGTTATTAAAATCTGTGTACTAATAATAGATTTCATACGCGGTATAAGATGGTGTTCGCTCCATTCACCGGGGTAGATAACCATCGTAGGTGTATAAATTTTGCGGTGGCCTTATTTTGAAAGAGGATGAGGAGTCTTATACGTGGTTGTTCGGGACGATTCTTAGATGTTGTTGCTAAGGAACCATATTATATAATGTATCAAGACCCGACCATGAAGAATGCCATAAAATCCGTCTTCAAGACAAAGAAACACGATTGTGTATGTGGCACATAATGGAGAAAGTCGTGTGTGAAAGCCGCCCCAACCTGTTCAAAGATAAAATTTTCATCAATCCGTTTAAATCAATCGTGTGGGATAACTACATTACAACAACTGAATTTGAAAAAAAGTGGCACAAAATTATGGATGACTTCAATCTAAAGCATCACACCCATGGTTCACGATTATGTATGATATCTGACGTAGGATTCCCGCATATTTTAGAGACGTGCCCATGAGTGGACTTAAAAAACTACGTCACTCTCGAAAGCACAAATAGCTGGTTTGGTAATTTTAAAAATCCCCAATCAAACTTGGTGGAATTTGTAATGCATTTCGAGAGCGCAATGGAATCCCAACGACATTCTAGTGATAAGTTGAATAATCAGTGCCAAACCTCCCTTCAGGATTACCAGACACCATTGAAAATTGAAAAGCATGCTTCTTTAGTATACACGCACGCCATTTTTATGAAGTGAGCAAGGAAATTAAAGAAGCGTGTTACCATTGCTCGATTATACGGATCAATGACAATACAAACGAGATCTCGTACACAATAAAGGAAGAAAGTGGGGTGTTTCAAGTAACAAAATGCAAGGTAGATGCATAAGCCAAATGTAGTTGCAAATTGTTTGAACAGATGCGACTCCTGTGTCGACATATATTTGTAATACTCAAGGATTGCGATGAAATTCCAGCTCCATATTTGGCAAAGACGTTGGATGAAAGCAACCTCGTATAATTCTTTAGGTAAGAATGGGCATATGTACCAATTTCCGGAGGGATAGAGGCTGCAAGAACACTAAACACCCGTGGGCGGATTTTCACAAAGTGATCGGTCTTCAATAAGGGGATATTGAAAAATTGTCAAGTCTATCTTGTATCATATCGAACGAGAAAGCTAAGCTATTAGAGGAACAACACGAAACTACAGTGCCTAGCAAACAATCAGTAATGGAAACCTATTGCGGCTCAACCTCACAATTAAACATTTCTGTGCTACCGCCAAAGCAAGCCAAGAACAAAGGGAGTGGTAGTCATCTGAAAAGCAGGATCCAAAGCCAAAGAGAAAAAGCCATAAAAGCAAGCACAAAACTGAAAAGAAAATGTGGGACATGCGGTAAGGTTGCAACACATAACAGCAGGATATGCCCGACCCGCACCAGCACCCCCTGAGCGCTATGTGTATTTGTCACACTGTTCAATTTATTAGTGAAATGTTTACGATTGGCAATTTATGATTTGTATACATAATTCTGAACATAAACATACAATAAGGCAACCTATTTACACATTATCTGTGTATTATACACACATCGTCCTTCAATGACAACATCAAGATCAATAAACGTATGTTTTGGAATTATGTGTTTAAAGATGTAGAATTATGTGATTTTAGTTATGTAATAATGTTTGTTTAGTAATAACATATTGTTTTTTGTTATTTTGTGCAAGCATGTATATTTGGTTTGGAATTATGTGTTTTTAGATGTAGAATTATGTGTTTTTAGTTTTGCAATAATGTTTGTTTAGTAATAGCATATTGTTTTTTGTTATTTAGTGCAAGTATATTTTGGTTTGGGATTATGTGTTTTTAGATGTAGAATTATGTGTTTTTAGTTTCGCAATAATGTTTGTTTAGTAATAGCACTGTTTTTTGTTTTTTTGTGCAAGCATGTATACTTGTTTTGGAATCATGTGTATTTAGCAATAGAATAATGCGTGTTTAGTTATATAATAATGTGTATATAGTTTTGGGTTAGTGGATACTTAACTGTATATAATTTTGTGCGTAAGACATACAATGTAATAACTACAATACAATATTAATTTTGTATAACAACATTCCACCATATGTACGTGAAAATGCAAATTTATATTGATTAAAGAGAAAACACCCCACGCCCGAACCATTCATATCCACAATTCAAGACCATCTAAGTCATATGCAAATGGCTCCCAAAGACAAAAAACACCAACGATAGTAACCTAACTATACAAAAATGATGAGCACAGTTCTGCATACTACATTGTCTATTTAAAACAAAACTACAATACGATCTTCCCCGTCCAAAACTTTCTGGCTTCTTCCAAACATCTATCCTTTTGCTCATTGCTATGGTGGAGGATTATTGCAGCTGAGTACTTCATGCGTAAGTTAGACAGTTGGGACGCATTATTCTTCTCCAAACCACAATCCCATCCCTTGGTGCCACCGCCCATGTAGCTCTCCATATGCCTCATGGCATATATACCACAATCAACTTTGTTTGTGGTATCTCTTCAAGGCATGCATAGTCTACACGGGGAGAATTTTCGGACAACACTAGCCATTTGCGGGCAACCTTTAGTCTCCAAGTAGTTTGCAAACATCCGAACCTGCAAAATATACCAAGGAAAACAAATTCAACAACTAAAACACAATTCTACAACTAAAACACATAATTCCATGACAGTATGCTATCCAAGGCATATAGATGCTGAGTAAAACAAAATTATTTACCAAAACATACAACTAACTGTCCATTAGCATAAACCATATACACAATATTATATAACTAAACACACGAATTCTATAGCTAAACACACGAATTCTATAGCTAGTTCACATGATTCCAAATCAAATATACCTACTCACGTAATTCTATAACTAAACATACAGAATTCTACTATGCCTAAACACATTAATTCTATATCTAAGTTCACATCATCCAAAAGGGGAACGAAAGCAAGGAAATGCAACACATAAACCATAAACACATTATTATATACCTAAAACACACACGAATTCTATATCTAAGTTCACATGATTCCAAATCAAATATTCCTACACACAGAATTCTATAAGTAAACACACATAATTCTATAGCTAAATACACATAATTCTATATCTAAGTTCACATCATCCAAAAGGGCAACCGAGCAAGGAAATGCAACACAAAAAAAAAAAAAAGCTCACCAACTTGTCCGGCAAATCTCCATATTTCTCCCATTTGCTTCCACCGGCTGACGAGTTGTCGATAATATGGCGGTGAAACCTCTTGACATCAAAGGTCACGAGAAAGATGTGCTCGCTCTTACAAATCGGGAAGAAAAAATCGAAACACGCTATACATTAGGGTCTTGGTAATTAATGAGAAAAGATTTGAAAAAATAATGAGATTAATTACCATTACTTACCATGCCAAAGTTGTTCAATTTATCGGAGCTTGGGTCACCGAGCTCGTGTCGAGTCCTTGCACAAACGATCGATACACACAGTGTTCTCATCTAAGCCATCCCCGGACTAACGATCATGAACAACTACAAAGACATATACATAAAAATAAAAAAAAATAAAACACGGATTTTAAGACTTGAAAACACCAAAGAAAAATGAAAACAAGAAAATAAAAATAGGATAAACATACGGTCAAAAAACAAGAAGCAAAAAAAATGCATTCGGTGAATCGCTACTCCTCGATCCCTCCATACCATTCAACATCCATGCCCAAAGGTCCAAAATAGAAACATTAATGTAACCTCGGGATGCATTGTCTCCACAATTTCCTCGACAAAAGTTTGTCACCGGCGTTAAATACAATGTCATCTCTATATGTAAAAAAAAAAAACAATTTACAAACAGTAGATAAAACAAATGAAACTAATTAGTTGGATGATAAATGAATCCTTACTTGTTCGACCCAGGATTTTCAAAAAGCCATTTCGCAATCATGTTCTCATTTTGATTTGGCTTCGAGCAGACGTCGATCTGTCTAGTCACAAATGGCGAAGACAAGATCAAGCACTTTGCTTTGTCTTCCTAGTAGCTCTACGGAAAAAACCTTCTTAGATCTTTCAAGGCAATATCGCGCCCTCGACCTCCCCAGAGCCACTAGGTTTCACACCACCAACCTCCATTTCGACATCCTACGAACCCAATAAGAATAATTATGAACTCGTATACACATTGATGAAGTAAATCATAAAAGATGGGGAAAAAAATACTTACGGTCTTTGGATTCTCACTCAAAGGCGCGTCATGCCCCCCAGAACCACCAATCTCAGAATCTTCCACCTATAAACCAAAAATATATAAAAATAAAGCTACTTATACACAAAATAAAACTACCTATACATAATGTAACTAACTAAACATAAAATGTAACTAAATAAACATAATTACAACCCTAAATGCACATAATATTTTACTAATTTAAACATACAAAGAGCTGATTTTTCGATCCCCACTTGCATCACATCCCCCCCAACATTCATTTCCAGAACCTGCAAAACATACAATAGTGTGAACTAAAAAAATACTTAAAAGCAAAACTAATTAATCATAATATATAAGTAATGCAAACATATATAATACCCCAACCTCCACGCTTGCCATACCGCCATCTCGCACATCTCCTCTTTGTTGACACTCTTCTCATAGTGCCGAGACGTGTCAAGAATGTCCTCCCATCTACCAACATTGGTATCTTGAGTCAAGCCGATAGAAAAGCTTGGTGCCTCATCACACCATTTCTTGAATTCATCTCTCTTCTTAAATGCACTTTCGATTGCCTCAATTGCAAGAATATTCTCCGCCTTGCTCCAAAAGGCTTCATTCGTTGACTTTCGGTCCCCTTCCATACCATCGTCCGAACGGCAAACCCCACCCGGTGAATGCGCGGTTGATCATAAGAAACCCTTCGCAACGTTCCCAACCATGGAAAATTCTACGCCCTCGACCAAGTCCTTTGGAGCGGATCAAGAATAGATATAATCTCGACAACATCGGAGGACAAACATTTTAATTTGTCAAGTAATCGACCAAGAATCCCCCGCACATCAAAAATATGTGTATTAAATCGTAAGTGTATATGCACAAGATTTACAAACTAAATACACATAATCACTAACTTGAATGTACATAATTATAATATACATAATTTAAACACTAATTATACATATTTCAAACACTAAATGCACATAATATAAACTCGAATACACATAATCACTAACTGAATGTACATAAATAGAATACACATAATTTAAATACTAATTACACATATTTGAAACACTAAATGCACATAATATAAAACTAAATACACATAATTACTGAATACACATAATCACTAACCTGAATGTACATAATTAGAATACACATATTTAAACACTAATGGCACATATTTGAAACACTAAATGCACATAATATACACCTAAATGTACATAGTCACTAACCTGAATGTGCATAAATAGGATATACATAATTTAACACTAATTACACATATTTGAAACACTAAATGCACATAATATAAAACTAAATACACAAAATTACTAACCAGAATGCACATAACATAAAACTAAGATACACATGCAGATGAACAACCTTCGCATTGGCCCGGGATGACGAGGTCCCCTGACCTGTAGCATCCTTCTCCTTCCAAGCCCCCGACAAATTCAGCTGCGGCTCAATTGGTGCTTCCCCATCAAATGGGGGCTCGATAAACCCCATCCCAAACCCACCAAGGTCAATTTCCTTATTGTTCCTTTCCTTTAGTTTGTCCCCGCTCCAAGCCGACACGATGGGGACCGTCCTTGGAACACTCCGCCTCACGCACTTAACTCTGTCAACGTAAAATACCTGTGCAATTACATAGATTACATCAAAAAAGAACATACTCCAAAAAAATCAAAAAACAAAAAATATTGTGGGAAATAATACCGCCAAAAACAACAAGGGCCCGTTAAATTGAAGATTATCTTGGCGACGACCAGCGACTCTCTTTTCAACCAATGTTGTCAATGTATGCTCACACCATGCTAAGTTCCTAACATTTCGACGCGTCTACAAGGCTTTTAAGCAAGTGAGGATACACGTATGCAGTTGAAAAATTACCAATAATAAGGTACTCGACCAATATCAAGAACAACCTTCTAAACCAATCACCGCCATCCACAAAACTCAAAGATTTTATCGCCCACTTGCTTCGGTGTTACCTTGTAATCCTCCCTCCCGAACATAGCAGGCCATCCGGTGTACAAATCGCAAGTCTCCGATTTTGTTTTCTTCACTATTGGCTCCCGCCCATCGGGAACCCCAATACTCTCGCACATCATTCGGTTCAATGCGAATGCGCCTCATACTATCCAACAACAACTCCGAGCTAGTCAGGGTTAAAATTTGCAACTAACCAATACATTAGCCGAGATGGGAAGTCAACAATTGAAATGGAAAGCAAACTTCCGAATCCCATATCAACAATGGCATCAACTGAGTAGGGAAAGATTTACAAGCGCATTCACCAACACCCTTGGGTTCGACCTAGTCGATAATGTCGTATATAAATTCTTTGCCCTCTTCCCCGACCATCGCTTCGTCCCCACTCCCATGACCCTTTTCCCCTTGTTTTTGCCATTTAGTTGGTAAAACAAAACCTCTGAGAAAAAAATAGAACCAATTATTTACCAAAACATACAACTAACTGTCCATTAGCATAAACCATATACACAATATTGTATAACTAAACACACAGAATTATATAGCTAAACACACAGAATTCTATAGCTAAGTTCACATGATTCCAAATCAAATATACCAACTCACACATAATTCTATAACTTAACACACAGAATTCTATAGCTAAACACACAGAATTCTATATCTAAGTTCACATCATCCAAAAGGGAAACTGAGCAAGGAAATGCAACACATAAACCATAAACACATTATTATATACCTAAACACACAGAATTCTATATCTAAGTTCACATGATTCCAAATCAAATATACATGCCCCCACCAATTATATCTCATTCAACAATCCCCCAAAATTAAAACCACATAAAATAGAACATTATACATGCCCAAGGATCCGCTAAAATAATCCCCCTTAACACGGCAATTGCTCTATTCCAAGGCAAATTGTAATGTTTACTAACTTGATCAACTATCCCAACATACATAAAATGTTTGCCACGACCAGTTACAGAGTCAGTAAATTGGTTAAAAATATCGGCAACTACTTCATTGCTCGGAAATTAATCAAACAATCCAATAGCCTCACATAATCTGTAACAAATTAGGCCGATTATTCGGCAAATATTGCTCGTAAACATTTAGGTTTCGAAAGAAACAATGTGTCCTATATTCAATGGTCAGAGATGGAATTAGCATAAATTCCTTTTGGAAATGAACCAATTATTTACAAAAACATACAACTAACTGTCCATTAGCATAAACCATATACACAATATTATATAACTAAACACACAGAATTCTATAGCTAAACACACAAAATTCTATATCTAAGTTCACATGATTCCGAATCAAATATACCTACACACACATAATTCTATAACTAAACACACATAATTCTATAGCTAAATACACAAAATTCTATATCTAAGTCCACATCATCCAAGAGGGCAAACTGAGCAAGGAAATGCAACACATAAACCATAAACACATTATTATATACCTAAACACACAGAATTCTAAATCTAAGTTCACATGATTCCAAACACTAATTACACATATTTCAAACACTAGATGTGGTCTCATGTTCTTACACCTAGAAGTTTATTCCCTAAAATTAAACAAATAAGAACAATAGAAATTAATAATAAAAACCCAAATTGGAACCCTAATATCAACAAACACAAAAATAAAAAAGAAAATAAAAATCACAGATAACTTACAATATTTTGTGCGAGAACCGTGATGAAAATAGGAGATGATTCGTGCCAGTTGCAGATTGAGCCCTACCGTGTTGAAGATATGAAAAAAATCGAAACAGTTTAATTATCCTTTGAAAAATCTGGACCGACGGGACGATGTCGTGGAGGAGACGGTAGCAGATGAAGATACCTATTCCAGCGACCGGTGTTGTGGTGGAGAGATGAATATACCTATTCCAGCGAATTCGAGAATTAGGAGACGGCCAATGGATTGAAGCAGATGAAGAAAGAAAGGAATCGGTGTCGTGGTGGAGAGGTAGAGAAAATCGCGGGATATGAATAAGAATCGATACATTTACCAAATTCAAAAATTAGGGGTTTACAATTATATCCTTGGAATAAAAAGACAGATTACTTTCCTACCCTTGTTTGCCACTACCATGACTAAAATAGATGGGTAAAATCTGGGCCATTGAATATTAAATCAAATGGTCTAGATGTGGTCTCATGTTCTTACCTAAAGGCCCTGGTCTCATTTGATCATATCCCTATATATATATATATATATATATATATATAGGTATAGGATCATATGTGGCAAGGGCCTTACCATGTGGCAGTGTGGATCAATCTAAGCCACTATCTTGTTTAATCCTAAGGCCCTTGTTTTTTCGAATTTTTCTTTTTTTTTTATATTCAACTCAGCCCATTTAAGGGCATAATGGAAATTTTGTACACATAATCATATATCCGTTTTTGGTAACCCCCTCATAATCCCCCTTTTCTGGGATTTCATTCAATCGGTTCCTACTTTCCTGCAATCTCAGTTTTCACAAAAAATCAAAACCCTTCTTTTCCTCTCTTTCTTCTTCACTTTCCCAACCCACCGTTTCTTCTCTTTCTCCTCCATTTTACTGTTGCTCGCCGAGAACAAGAATACTGTGTCAGTTTTCGAAGATTTTCAGGTTCCATTCTGACATCAAAGTACCGAACGACCTTGGTAGTATTGGTAAAGGTCAGATTCTTGTTCTATTTTTTTCCAATTTTTTGAGTGTACTTTTTTGTAGTAAGGGTTTATCTTTCATTTTTTCGTCGAATTATGATGATGTTTTTCTGGATTTTGGGTGTTAGTTGTAGTAAGTAGAGCACACATTTTTTTATTTATTTTGAATCTCCTAGGGTTTTGTTCATCGATTTTACATAATCTCTTTTTTTTTTGCTTATGGAAATATTTGTTGTGCGAAATGTGACAGATTTTGGGAGAGATATTTTTGTATTAAATTAGGTAAAAACGATGTATAGGTAATAGATTGTGTAATGTTTATGTTATTGAAATTGGGTTTTTGTCCTTTCTGAGGGAAATCATTCCTTTTTTATTTGGTGTAAATTTGCGTAAGTATGATATATCTTTTAGTACATTTGGTATAACCTTTCCACTAAATTAGCTCTTTTTTGTGTTTCTATTTGCTGAACCACCCTGTTATTTTGGTGTAGATTACCCCTGGAATGATATATGTTTTCCTACCTTTCGTATATAAATAAATAGATTTTGGTGTTTTTGTATGACCACGCACCAAAAAAAAAAAAGGCAATGTATATATGTATTGGTGTACATTTAGTATTGTTATAATATCATGAATATGTGTTTTGATGCATTGTTTAAGTGTGGCAATTTGTATAGAATGGACATACAAATGATGTTTAAATAGTATTAGTTTCGTATACAATTAGAGTACATTTAGTGCACAATTAGTTTAGATGTTGTATTTTCTTTGCTACATTGCAGAATTAGTATAGTTCATGTACATAGTGTAATATTTTCACAAATGTTTCTCAATTCCAGGTTTAATGGCACAAGGAAACAGGAAGAGACCTGCATCTCCAGGGCCGAGCGAGGGTGCGTGTGATGTTAATCAGAGGTCCAAAACCGCAAAATCTTCTTTGAAAACTTCGATGCCCAAACTGAGGACAAGATCCGTGCCTAATGTTCTATTGGGCGCATTGGTTCGTCTCAACAATTTTCAGACTAGAGTTGTAATTGAAATAGGCTTCGGTAGTTTGTGGGGTATAAATGCTGAAGAATTACCGGGGAGGTTAATTTATTGGTTGGTAGAAAAGAGAACATTAGGTGTAATTACTGATAGTTTTGGTGTATACACGTTTAATAAATGAGTCCCTGATATTTTTTTACACAGTTATTTAATGAACCGTGTCAATGCATAATTTATAAGCAATTTTTGTACTGTAGTACTTTAACTACTGATAGTTTTCGGATTTCAATGTGATGGGTTAAAAACTTAAACCTCAATTTATATTACAAACATACAACTAGCGTTGTGTTGGTATACGATTACTAGTCTTTTGGCAGACATATAGATTTAAAATTGAGAACGGTATTAAAATACCAAAAAACATGAACACAAGACAAGTTGGCTCATAATCACTGATGATATTGTGTATAATTAACAATAAATAGGCACTCATATAACAATTATACACTCAAAGCATTTATGCTTTAGGTCAAGTTTTTTTATTTAATTTTCAAAATATACAATAGTTTCAGTATTATCATACAATATTCTAAATTAAACATCTAACAATGCACTACTGAATATTTATATTGTCACAAATATTGGTCAAGTGTATACCAAAATATGATTTTATGGTATCAGAATGGAATTATTTGTACACCATAATTTTTTTGATTATAAAACACCAAGTATGCATATATATACACCAAAATATGCTTCTAATGTACAATATTATCGTTTTCTATGAATTTGGTGCGGTTTTCTTTTTCCTATTTTTTTATCGTGAATGTAGAGTGAAGAAGATTACAGAATCCGTTTTTTTTTGCCCCTAATCAGCGTTTTCTGTTATGGAAAGTCGATAATCAATATATCCCTTGATTCTAGGTAAATAATTATGGTATTTTTTTACTCAATTTTTATAGTTACCGATCTGCCCTTTTAACATATAAAATAAATGTAAAATAGTGTATTTTAGGCTAAATCTGAACCATTGATTGATTAGGATGGATGGATGGGATTTGTCCACACTACCACATGGTAAGAGGCTGCCACATGAGATCCCATCCCTATATATATATATATAGGAATATATATATATATATATATATATATATATATATATATATATAGGAGGGATCCCGAGACCACCCTCCTAGGTAAGACCATAAGACCAAATCTACACCATCAAAAACATAAATCAATGGCCAAGATCTAAACAAATCTATACAGCTTTTCATAAGAAATATACGTAGTAGGGGGTAAAATAGGAATCCAACGAAATATATTTAGTAACCGATTCCTAAAAATTAGGGACATGATCTTGTATTGATCACGTTCCCATATTCAAGGAAAATCCCCTGCATTAATCCATCTTCTTCCCCACAACATCTTCTCAACGCCATAAACAACAATCTCTTCGACCTGCAAAAAATATACAGAAGACTGTTTGACAGAAGGAAAAAAAAGACGATATATTTTATTAATTGTCGATTATTTGTCATCTATTAGATGCAAAGGAATTCTACAATGGCAGAAGATCTTGCTTTCAACACGATTGATGAATGTTTCCAAGGTAATTCCTTACGAGATACTTGCAAAAAAATTTAGGAGAAAAAACTGAAACAACCATGGCCGTCTAATCTAACCAATTGTATGTTTTTGTTGATGATTTGTATGTTTAATATACATATCTTGTATATGCAGTGTACAAACATTGTATACATAGTTTACATTTTTTCATATTGACATTGTCTATAGATTGTATATTTGTTATTAGTTTGTATATGTAGTATATAATGTTAGTATAGTTAGTATATATGTCTTGTATTTATAGTTTTATTTCTTTAATTATTTACAACTAGTCAAGATTGCATATTTGTTCACAATCATTTTTGCGTGTTTATTTACCATATTTAACTTGTATATAATAGTCAGAAGTGTTGTATATTTATAATATAAACTTGCATGTATGTTTATATTAGTTTCCCTAATTTCAGTTTGTTAGATTGAATATAAATTCGTCATTATTTTATTGTGTGGAAAACTTGTCTTGCATATTTATCAAAAAATACAGTAAATGTATGTGAATACTTGAATTTCATATTGAATTAGTTAATTATGATGTAATGAAAAAGGTTGAATAATAACTAAATATTTTTTGCATATTTATAACTCAAAAAGTTGCATCTATAATGTATTTATTATGTATACTGTATACAATACCTGGTATATATGAACGTAATTACTAAAAATAATAATGTGTATGAATATAGTTACATATCTGTATATATAGTACATCCATTTGGTATTATGATGCACTGTCTTTTTTGATGTCAAAAATTACAGAACCAGCAAACAATCTCAATGGATATCAACGGCTCGAAATCTCGCCGGGCTCTACTAAATATTGGATACCAGAGAGATTCCATGAGTGGGCATGCATTTCGCTACGTTGGAAACGGGTATAAAAGTTTACAAAGACTATGGAGCAATTAGCGGATTCGACATCAGAAGGAGCACGACAAAGCAGTTCAAGAACGAAGTAATTCGTTTGCATTATGTTCTTTGCAATAGAGAAGGCTTCAAACACACAAAAAACAACATACCTATAGAACCTACATATGAGCCCGAAAACAGCACTACACATGTGTCACGAAAGAGGACTTCAAACCGTGTTGGGTGCAATGCACGTTGTATTTTCGAGTACACCAGCACAGGCGCATATAAGATACGAAGTTTTGAAGAACGCCACACTCACCCAATGTCAATCGATACATTCAAGCAATTTCTAAAGGTTAACCGAAATCTGAACTTCGGTCACCAACAATTTATCATTAATTGCACGAAGGCTAATATAGGGAGTTCAAAACAACACGAATTATTCAGGGAGATGGTAGGCGGATTTTCACAAGTCGGGGCGCTCAAGATTGATTTTAAAAACTTCAAACGAGACTTGAAAGCCTACATCCTGCATTTACGATTGGTGATATACAAATTATTTAAACAAAAAGAAATAAATCAAGGGATGGCTTTCGAATACGCCGTGGACGAAGATGAACAATTGTCGCGTCTATTTTGGGCAGACCAAAGATCTATAAGGAACTACGCCACATTTGGAGATGTGGTTTCGTTTGATGCTACATACAATACTAACAGGTAATGCATTTGTTGTTTATGTCGTTCCTTCTATTTATACAATAACACGTATACTTAGTTGAAAGGATATGTATACTTAGCTGATTCGAAGTGTATACGTGGAGAAATTTACAAAATAACATGTATACTTAGTTGAGAGGAAATGTATACTTGGCTGATTTTAAGTGCAAACGTGGAAAAGTTTTACAAAATATCATGTTTACTTAGTTGATGGGATTTGTATATTTACTTGATTAAAAATGTACACGTGGTTATGTTTTTAAGATATTTAATACAATGGGATCTATATTTTTTTCATTTAGAATTGTATACTAATTAGTTTAGTTGAATTGTTTATATAATTGAGTGTCATTGCATGCGAAAAATGCATTTATCAAAATGTGATTACATGTATTATCAAACATTGAAACAACTTTTATTTTTACAAAAAATCATGTTTACTTAGTTGATGGGATGTGTATACTTAGTTGATTCGAAATGTACACTTAGTTATCTTTTACTGTATATTTAATGCAATGTGATCCTATAGTTTGTTCACTTACAATTGTATACTTAGTTTAGTTGAATTGATTATATAATTGAAAGTCATTGCATGTGAAAATGCATTTATGTAAATGTGCTTACTGTGTATTATCAAACATTGCAACAACTATTAGTTGCAAAAAATATAAAATATAGAACTTGTATATAGGGTATTATTATTCCCTATGCTTACGTTTACAAACATGTGCAGGTACAAAATGGTTTTTGCTCCATTTACCAGAGTAGATAACCATCGCCAATGTGTCATATTTGGAGCTGGTCTTATATTAAAGGAAGACGAAGAATCGTATACTTGGCTGTTCAGAAAGTTCTTAGAAGCTGTTGGTCGTGAACCTTTAGGGGTGGCAAATAGTGTTATCGTGTTGTGTTTCGTGTCGACACGATAACGACACGACAGGATAAGGACACACACGAACACGATAAGGATCTGCTCCGACACGAACACGAACACGAACATGAAAATTTTCGTGTCGACACGACACGACACGATAGTGACACGATAAGTCAAAAATAAAAAAAAATTTATATTTTAATACACAATAACAAATTACACGGTATTACATGATAATACACGATATAAACATACAAAATATCAGGTTATCGTGTCACTAACAGGTAAACGTGTCATTATCGTGTTCGTGTCGTGTCATTATCGTGTCCTTATCACGTCCTTATCGCGTTGATACGATAAGGACATGAACACGATAACGCTAAACACTAACCCACTATTTTCGTATTGTTTTCGTGTCGTGCTATCGTGTCATGTCAAAAATTGCCACCCCTACGAACCTTACAATATAGTGACAGACCAAGATCCGACAATGAAGAATGCCATTCAATCTGTGTTCAAAACGGAAATTCACAGATTGTGTATGTGGCATATAATGGAAAAGGTTAGTGTTAAGGTCGGTCACGCTCCGTTCAAGGATAAAAATTTAAAAAATCGCCTGAATTCAATCGTGTGGGACACCAACCTTTCAACCCCAGAATTTGAGAGTCAATGGAATGATATTATGGCTGACTTCGGTCTAACATCGCACACATGGTTCACACATATGTATGAGCTTAGAGAGAGTTGGATACCCACGTATTTTAAAGATGTGCCAATGAGTGGTTTGCTCAAAACTACGTCACGATTAGAGAGCACCAATAGTTGGTTCGGGAATTTTACAAATCCTGGTTCGAATTTGGTTGAGTTTTTCATGCACTTTCAAAGCGCGATGGAGTCATAGCGCCATGCAACCGATAAATTAGACCACACGTGCCAAACAACTTTTCCAAAATGCAAGACACGACTAACCATAAAGAAGCCTGCATCTTCAGTGTACACGCACACAGTATTTTCGGATGTTAGCACGGAAATTGAAGCATCCTGCTATGATTGCACAATTACAGAGATAATTGATGATGCCACCAGGTGTTCCTACAAAACTAAAGACAAAACAAATAGCATATTTGATGTCGTAAAATATAAGACGGAAACAATGATAAAATGCAGCTGCAAAAAGTTTGAACAGATGGGCTTACTGTGTTGTCATGTTTTTGTGATCCTAAAAGACTATCCGGAGATTCCTAGGGAGTTTTTAGCTCGGCGATGGATGAAGTCTGCATCAATCACACCACACACAAGAACTGGCCAGATTTATCAGTTCACAGGAGGAGACGAAGCCGCAATCACGCTAAACAACCTTTGGTCTGATTTTCACAGCTGCATTGGTCTAGCGCAAGGAAATATTGATAAATTATCGAATTTATCACGTCTTGTATCAGAAAAAAGGTAAAATTGTTAAAAGATCAGCAACATACACCATCTGTGGAAAGCAAACAGACAATAATGGAAACATATTGTGGCTCAACCTCGCAGCTTGATATTTCTGTATTACCACCGAAACAAGCAAAAAACAAGGGCAACGGTAGTAATGTGAAAAGTAGAATTCAAAGCCAAAGAGAGAAAGCCATCAAAGCAAGCACAAAACTCAAAAGAAGACGTGGAACCTATGGTGGGATCGGAACACATAACAGCAGAACGTGTCCAAAACGCAACACCACACCATAGTAGAATGATTTTTTATTGAAAAAAGTGATGGGTGAACAATATGTTAGTGTTGGTTTATCTTTTATGTCAAAACAGTATGTTACTTGTTAATTTATCTTTTAGATTGGTTTTCTCTTATCGTATACGTATTGCATAAAAATTACATCGAAAAACTATTTAACTAAGTATACAATTCCAATTAACCAAAGATACAAGTCTGTTAGATAAATGTTTTTATCATGATTTTGATGATTTTGTTCAAATGAGTTTTTATTCCAAAACAATGTCCCTAAATGTTGTCCCAACACTTCCGATCGATCTAAAATGTTTTTACTATTTTTCGGAGTATTTCTTGAAGTTAATATTCGATTTAAAATTGGACAACACTTTTGTTTTTCAGTTCGACTCGGCCGCTTCCATAGGGCAACCCGCACTGAGTTGAGTTTTGAAAGAAAATGGGACGTAAAGAGAAAATGGGGAGGCGGACCGGTCGACAGGTGGGCGCGGTGAGGGCGACCGGTCGACCCCTGGGCGACCGGTACTTGGGAGCAGCCCTCTCAAATGCAGACTTCTCTGTTTTGATTTTCTATCAACCCCAATCGGTCAAGACCAAGGGCGACCGGTCGAACCCCCCTTCGACCGGTCCCCCTGTGTAAAAATTCGCAGAATTCAATTTCAATCTTATCTCTGTGCGACCGGTCGAACCCCTGTTTATCAAAGAACTATCCGTTGCATTTTGAATGACTTTTCCTATTTTGTGGGATTGATTTCTAAAGCTATATTGATGATTTTAAATGGTTTCTTTTGCAGCAAATCACTCCCCAAGGAGGAGCCAATGTCCGGAAATCAAAGCCAAGACCTCTCCTATAAATAGAGGCTTCATTCAAACAACAAGATACAACACTCTATACAAGCAAAGAGCAAACAAAGCAAACACTTTCATATATCTTGTTGTATTAGCCTTAGCACTTTCACTTGCACAAATTTGAGGTCTAGGCTTTCAATTCTTGATTACACTTGTACTCATATTGTATCAATCATTATTGAGTTGTAATCTTGATTTTGGTCATCATTCAACACAAGACATCCTTGTGAGTATTCTTGTGGTAAGAATACACTTGGGTGATCTAGGTGATAGGTATTTGAAGGTTGTGGTAATCTTAAAAGGTGTTGTAAGAGGATTGTGGTAATCCTCAAGGTGGTGTAAGAGGGTTGTGGTAATCCTCAAGGTGTTGTATTAATTTTTTGTAAATTAATAATATCCTTTTTCTTTTGAAATCCATCCTGGATATCTTGGGGTGGTAGAGGATTAGGCCCCAGGTGGGTTGAACCTCTTTAAATCGACGAGTGTTGTTTAATTTCCGCATTTACATTCTCGTCTTTGTTTGATTATTCAAAAAGAGGGCAAAATCTGAAAAACCGAGATAATCTATTCACCCCCCTCTAGATTATCGTAGCCACTTGGACTAACAAAGTCTACTTGTCTAATTAAACAAAATCACTAATAATAAGTCTAGTAATACAATTCAACTGATCCAATTATACAGGTCCAGTGTATAAAATATACAATACCAATGACCAAAGATACAACTGAACGTAACTAACTAAACAGGTCCACTTGTAAAATAGTACTTATATATCTAGAAATATGATTCAGCTGGTTTAATTATACAACTCCAGTGTATTAAATATACAATTCTGCAAAACTATTTATACAGGTCAACTACAACTGTTCAATAATATACATGCAACCCCATTTAAATTATATTTGTATCAATCTAATATAAAACATGCACTGAACTAAAAAAACAAAACCATTGAAATACCTACATAAACTAAATATACAATTCGACTTACCTAAGAATAAACTCCACTTAACTACGAGAAAAGTAATCTAAACTACATACACAACTAACAATACGAATCAATCGATGGAATTATACAAATCCGGATTGCATTAACTATTCAATTCAATATAGCGGGAAAATGATACAATGTTACCCCATGGTAAAACAATATTCCATCGCAAAACTCAAGTGCAAAATACCTTAATAATGTGTACCAACACTTCCAAAAAACCAAAACATTACCAAACAAAAAACATGAACAATAGTGTGTCAATACCATCACTACTAGTTTCCAAAGACTAAAATAAAAAACCCCAAACTATTCCATCAATGAAAAACGAAAAAACTTCTACATTGGCTTCTTGCCAGTCCAATGCTTCTAGCATTCAACCAAATTCTTATCCCTTCACTCATTCATGTCACCTAAGAAAATAGCACCAGTGTACTTGGAACGAAAAGTGCACATTAGATTGGCATTGCCCTTCTGTAAACCAGGTGACCATCCTCTCAAACCTCCCCCCATGTACGTTCCATATGCCGCATTGCAAATATTCCACAATCCACTTTGTTTCGTGCATCTCTCCATGGCATAGCTATTCTTGTTGGACTAAGCTGCAATATCTCCTGTCCCATCTGCTCACAACCTCTGCTCATCAAGTACTGGGAGAAAACACGAACCTGAAACATAAGAAATAGATAATTAATGAATGTATACAATTAAACTGAAGAACTATGCATTTAAACATTCCTAAGTATACAAATCCACTTAACTAAATACACAAATCCATTGAACTAACTAAACATTTAAACATTCGTAACTATTCAAATCAACTGAACTAAATAAACAAATACATTGAGCTAACTATACAATTAATCATTACTAAGAATACAAATCTCACCAGCTTTGCAGGCACATCTTCATACTTGTCACACTTGGTTCCCCCAACCGATGAATTATCCAAAATTTGCATATTCTTCCTCTTCATGTCGAACACGATAACAAAAAGGTGTTCGCTTTTACATATTGGAAAGAAAAACTGGATAAAACAAAAAAATATCATTCTTAAATCTGACAAACTATCGTCAAAAAAACAAAACAGAAAAAAATGAAAATAACTATTACAGAACTTAAAGGAAATAAAAAAATAGATACCATCTCAAACGCCTGCAACTTCGTTGGATTAGCATCACCAATCTCGGCATCAAGACTTTGAGAAAATAACGCAAACAATGGAATACAACTACAAGAAATGTGGCAAACATATACACATCCAACAATTAATTCATACAAATATACTTAATTAACTATACATTTCAATATTACTAACTATACAAATCCACTAAACTAAATAAACAAATCTATTGAAGTAACTATGCATTTGGACATTCCTAAGTATACAAAACAATTGGGCTAAATAAACAAATTCACTGAACTAACTAACCATTTAAACACTGCTAAAAAAACAAACCCACTGAACTAAAAAATATAATACACTGAACTAAGTAAAAAATCCATTTGAATTAAGTAAACAAATCGACAGACCAAAGTAAACAATTTTCACTGAATAAACACACAATCAGACGTAAAAAAATGGAGAATAACTACCAACGAAATACAAACATGCGTGTGCAATTATTTTCTGAATACGTGCATTGAAATTTAGTGAAAATAAAAAATGCGGGTACCGTTGAATATGTGGTAGCAAAAAATTGATAAGGCGAACTCTTGCTCCTTAACGACTCTTTTGCGTTCAGAATCTTTATCCACGCATCAATCAGGGATACGCTCAGATAACTTCCAGGGCACATCGTCACAAAGTCTTCCCTTGTTATGATCATGTCGCCAGCCTTGAAAATCGCCTCGTCCCTGCAAAATAATGTCCAAAAAAAATGAAAAATCAGTAATTACAATAAAATTTATAATATATTTTAGCATGAAAAAGAAAATTCAGCTTCTGGATTCTCAAACAACCACTTCACAATCATATTTTGCTGCTCGTTTAACTTAGACATCACATCAACCCGTCTCTCAACAAACGGGGACGTCAGTGTCTCAGTTTTATTTTTCTTGCGAGGTTCATTTCGCCGATATACCAACATCTTCTCGCTATTCTTGTTCAATAACTCATTCCTACCCAAAACCACATCCATCCCACCATCAACATTCAGATTATTCTTTTCCGACAAAAACAAAATAAACTAAAATAAGAAACATATACAAACAAAAATTAAAAAACACATGCAGAGAAAATGAACAAAAATATTACCCCAACATCATCTACAACCAAAGCATTAACCTCCTTCTCCTGCCCAGCATGCTCATCCAACATACTCGCATCCGCACCCTTTTCATAAAACCGAGAAGTCTCAACGACAGTGTCCCATTTATCAGTGTTGTGTTCTTGGGTTAAACAAAGACTAAAACTAGGCTTATCACCATTCTATTTCTCAAACTCGTCCCGCTTGCATATAGCGGCTTCCATCTTCTCAAGCGAGCTATATTTTCAAAATTGCTCGAGGAATGCTTCCGCCGCCGACTCTCACTTTAACAAGATCCTTTCCACCACGTGTGCCCTCAACTCGAACAGTTTCGTAACATATCAAATTCTTAGCAACCACGCCAATTTCAGAAAATTCAGGCACTAACGCCACATCAGACGGGGCATCCCGAATCAAAGAGATAATTTCCACCACATCGAAAGCAAGACAAGCAATCCTTGACTTAATTTTCGCAATGTATTCCTGCCAATAGACAAGTATAACTAATCAAATTTGATGAAATATTAATATTTTTTATAAAGCATGTAAAAATAAAATAAATGATAAAAAAAATATAAAGAATGTATACATAAAGCCAAGTATACAATATCTGTAAACTAAAGATACAACATATGTCAACTAATTAAACAAAAAACCTGGGCTGTGTATAATAAAAATGCTACACATAAAACTAAGTATGCAACATGTCTAATCTACGTATACAAAATATTAAACTATCCATGCAAAATAATTACACATTCTCTTCCCCAATCAGAATATGCAAATCGATATCTAGTTCAACTAACTATACAACAAATTTACACAATGTATACATTATAGATGAACTATATATACAGACTACAATATAAACTAGACATACAACATGTGTAAATACTTATGCAAAACAAATAAACTATGTATACATAACAACAAGTATACAACATCTGTAAACCAAGTATACAACATATGTCGACTAAATATACAGAAACCTGAACTATGAACTATAAAAATGCTATGCATAAAACTACATATGCAACATAAGTAATCTATGTATACAAAATACTGAACCATCCATACAAACATCCAGACTATTCAACAAATGTACACTAAGTGTACATTAAAAATGAAATATATATACAGAAGTTTGTCCAAAATACAACAATGAACTTAAAAATGCCATTTTATATACCTGCCCAATGCCGCCTGCCGACGAAGTCCCAGGAAGAGATGACTGTTTCCCTTGACCAACGACCAATCCTTCCAACTGAGGTTGCAATGGAGCCCCCCCAACATATGGTCCATCCACGTATCCCTGCCCAAAGCCACCATGTTGGAACTCTCTATAATTTTCTTTCTTAACCTTTTCCATGGTCCATGAAGCAAAGGCCGGTAATGTCCTCGCACATCTCTCCCTAAAACACCGACTCTATCCAAGTAAAACACCGTAAATACGAATAACATTGTGTAAGTTGTAAGTCCAAGCGGCTCACGATAATCTAGAGGGGGTGAATAGATTATCTCCATCTTTGGATTTCGCCTCTTTTCGAAGTGAAAGCTCAAACACAATAATAAAGGTGCGGAATGTAAACAACACACGTCGATTTAAAGAGGTTCAACCCACCTAGGGCCTAATCCTCTACCACCCCAAAGATATCAGGGATGGATTTGAAAGAGAAAAGATTTTATTAATAATTACCAAAATTATTACAACAAAATCTTACACCAACACCTTGAAGAGCACCACACTCTTCTTCAACACCACCTTTGAGATTACCACAATCTTACTTGAAGATTACCACAATCTCCAACGGCACCTTGTGAAGATTACCACAATCTTCACCTTGAAGAGCACCACACTCTTAAACACCTCAAAAGAAGATTACCACAATCTCCTTACACCTAACACCTAGTTCACCCAAGTGTGTTCTTACCACAAGAACACTCACAAGGATATCTGTGTTTGAATGACGACCACAAATTCAAGATTACAACTCGATAATGAATAATACAATTGAGTGCAAGTGTAATCAAGAATAGCCTAGACCTCAAGAATGTGAAAGTGAATAGCTAGGCAAATTACAACAAGAAATAAGACAATGTAAGAACAAGTGTATTCTTGAGTGTATCTTGTTGTGTTGTAGTTTTCTCTCTTATTGTGTTGCTTCAATTCTTCCTCTATTTATAGAAGATGTCTTGTACATGATAGGCTCCTCTTGGAGACATGAATTCTGTAAAAAATTGCAAGACAATTGAAGAAAAGAGCTGTTAGAAATCAATCCCACAAATTAAGGAAAAGATGTCTACTGCACAACGGTTACATTTTTTTGTCAAACTCAAGGGCGACCGGTCGCACACAAATAGAAGTTTGAAAATGAGAATACACATTTACATAGGGCGACCGGTCGACGTCTACCTCGACCGGTCGACCTATGCCTCAACCGGTCCCCCTCATGGGTTTGGAAGAAAGAAAACGTCGCTGTTTCAATTTTTGCTCCCAGTCACGGCCGTGGGGGTCGGCCGGTCGACGGCACCGGTTGCCCTATAGGGCGACCGGTTGTTGACCATTTTCTCGCAAACATGAAGTTTTCTCGGTTTCCTCAACTTTCGTGTACGGGTTGCCCTATACGGCGACGGCATAATACAAAACAAAAATGTTGTCCAATTTTATATCGAAAATAAACTTCAATAAATACTCCGAAAAATAGTAAAAATATTTTAGACCGATCGGGAGTATTAGGACAACATTTAGAAACATAGTTTTGGTGTAAAAATACATTAATGTAAAAAATCATTAAAAGTGTTGTCCAATTTTGTAAAAATAAAACTTGAAGAAATACTCAGGAAAATATTAAAAACATTTTAAATCATTTAGGAGTATTTGGACAACCTTTAAAACCAATGTTTTGGTGTAAATCAAAATCATCAAAATCATGATAAAACCATTTATCAAACATAAGTGACAACACAATAATACCTTAGAAAAGCACATTAATAAATTATAAAAGGGCAATACAAGAGCAAATTACCATTAAAAACAACACCGGGCCGTTGAACTCAAACTTGTTTGTCTCGTCCCATTTAACTCTTTTAGATATAAGGGTAGTCAAAGTGTAATCCCACCAATTAAACTCCCTAATTTTGGAAACATCGTCAAGGCAATTTAGAATAAGTGGATTAATGTATCCACACTGTAAATTTCGAATAATTACGCTGTCGACAAGCGTCACAAAATGCCTTCGGAACCAATCTCCACCGTGTACACACTCCATCATTCTCACAGCTAAATCACCAGTAGTCACTCTGTGGAAATTCAGAAACATTGTTTTCCACTGGTCATACAACGCACATTTCCCAGATTTTTTCTTCTTCTCAATAACCACATCACCATTGGGGAGGAAACCAGAACCCTACCAACATCTTCCCTTTCAATATGAATACGCCTACCATCCTCAAATACCAGTTCACTACTTAATGCATTGAAGTTTTCAACTAACCCATACGTAAGCTTTTTATTAAAATCCTCGATTTTCAAAGAAAGTAAACTGCCAAATCCCATCTCAATGACTACAGACTTCTGTGCAGGTTTAAGAGAAGAAAGAGCATCTACAAGAACCCTGGGTTTCGTCCTTATTTGCATTCAGGTATGACCGATCAATCATTTGCCTCTTTTTAGGCCGCTCGTCTCGAACTCTCCTCCTCACCACTACCAACCTCTCTTTCCTCTTCTTCGCTTGACATTTTATTAACCACAACTCCCGCTTAAAAAAAAACACAAAAATCAGCTATCAAAAGCTTTATGCACATTTGTTTACATTCCACTTAACATTGTATATTTAACTTAACATATATACTTAGTATTTGGCACGATCCCCACATAAAAAAACCCAATTCATATATCAAAACTTTATGCAACGTACTGTTTAAATCCCACTTAAATGTTGTATATTTAACACAACTTATCTGTATACTTGGAATACACCAAAACCCCCACATAAAAAAAAACAAGATTCATATATCAAAACTTTATAAAGCTTTCTGTTTACATTCCACTTAATCTTGTATATTTAATATAACAAATCTGTATAAATAATATACACCACAAACCCCACATAAAAAAAACACACGATTCATATATCTAAAATTTATACAATTTTCTATTTAAAATGACATATATGTATACTTAGCATACAACATCTGTATACTTATCAGTGGAGATGGGTTTCAAGTACCAACTACTTGTTTTTTTATATATAAACACACCAATTTTATTTTTTTGAGTGAAAAATGCAAAATCTTACAAAGAAAAACCACTGAACAAATTCAAAACAATCGGATAAAATGTAAAAAAAAACTTCATTATCTAGTAAAAATGGGAGAAAAAGCAGCCGAAAAACACAAAAAAAATATTACCTTCAAGCCACAAAATTTACGAATGTCGAAACCCAACCCTAAAGCTTCTCCACAAAATCGAGCACATTCAACCACCAAAAATACTTGGTCGCGATAAGAACAAACGAGAATGTGAAGAGATTTGGAAAAATAACTGAGGAAAAAAAATTTGAGAACATAAAACGGGCGCCAATTTCCTATCCTACTCCCTTCTTCGAAAAATCGAACTCCTTCAACCACCCGGATTCCTTGGTAGAGACGATAACCGACTTGGAGTTAAAATTTGAGAGAGACACTAACTTGAGGGGAGTAAAGCAGATCGGATTTGGGGGAAAATGAGATATATGGTTTCTTTGCAAAAGAGAAACCGTTCAAGGAGGGAGAAACCAAAAGGGATCAGCTTTTTGAAAAGACACAATTGGAATCAATGGGTTTTTTGCGACTAAAAATCGGTAATCGATAAAAGAAAAGATTATGTTTTCCTAAAAACAAGTAATTAACGTGTGTTTTCTTAAAATCGCTATGTGTAAAAATACAATACTACCCTTATACTCCAAAAATAACAAAAAATAATCAGCACCATTAAAAGTTTTAAATCAATGGCCCATATGAGTTCTTATGGACTAACCTAAAGAGATTGGTCTCATTTGAACTAATCCCTATATATATATATATATATATATATATATATTAGTTCAAATGAGACCAAGCCCTTTAGGTAAGAACATAAGACAAAATCTAAACCATTGAATTTAATAATCAATGGTTCGTGATTTAGTCCTAATTTTAAGCCTTGGGGCCTCACTTAGGGCATAGGTACTTTCGCTCTAAAATTCCAAGGATATGTTTGTAATTCTACTTGTTTTGGTTTGGTAACAAAAAGTTTACCTCATCTAAAGCCCGCGATTTTGGATTCAGTTTTTTTCAAAATCAAAACTGACGTTAAGCTCTCAACCCACGAAACCACGTCTCTGCAACTAGGGTGTGGATTCTTATTTTTTGCGATTTTCTTCTTCTTTAGTAGGGTGCAATTTTCTTCTTCTTCACTAGGGTGTGGATTCTTCTTCGGTGCGCATTTCTTCACTAGGCTTCGATTTTTTTTTTCTGTGAGTTTGATTTAATTTCGTGGGTAATTTACTGAACTTTGTAAATTGTTACGCTTTGCCTAAATTAACCAAAATACCCTCTCGTATTTGATAGTTTGTTTCGATTTACCCCCCGAACTTCAAAATCGTTGCATCTTACCTCTTAATTTATAAAATCTTCATATCTTCTATATTTACTCCTACTAGGTTTTGCGATCCTTAAAATTGGTATCGTGAGCTTTCAGGTTTATTAAGAACTTTTAGTTAAATTTATTATATTTATGTAATTAACAATTGGTGAGGAGAAATTACTCCGAGATTATGGATCCGAACCAATGTCCGAGATGTACCCTTACAGACATATCGTCAAATATTGACGATGTATGCACAAGAACACCTTGACAGGTTTCATATGGGAATACCAACATGAAGAAAAAGAACAGCAGGAGCCGACGGGAAACCTTAAGGCAATGCAAAATGCGAAAGAATATTACAGTTGGATGCTAAACCAAACCCTATATGTTCACCTAATGAACCTTCAAAAACGGTTCATAAGAATTCCCATCGAATAATGATTCCGATGGAGTACCCGAGTGGAACGAGATACTTCCAGACAAATCTAAGTTCTCCGAAGATCTTAGAGAAGTCTAGAAGATAGTGCGTAATTATGGCAACCGCCATATTCATCTACCAAAGACAAGTTCATCAGATCCGAACCGGATGGAGACGATGGTGAAATATCGAAGGAAACTCTTGAACCTCCATGATATTGTAAATGAGTCAAGAACCTGGAGGACAAGCCGAGTTCTTCCTGAAAAAGCGTATAGATTTTCGGGACAATACCCTATTTACACCAAAAGGGAAACCAACTGAAGTTATACGAAAAATGACAGATGAGGAGAAGCTCATTGCTCTAATCAAAGGAAAATCCATCAAAAATTAAAAAAAAAGATGGATATGGAAAAGATGAATCTTAAAGATCTACATGACCTTGCGTAATCCATCGCAGATTAGGAATTGTAGATTTAAAGATGAACACAAGAGATGGAACATTGGTCACCTATGATCCAAAGGGAAGATCTCCATTCCACCACCACCACCCAGTTAATTCTAACGTCGAAGAAAGTACGGGTTTGAATCATGGAGCTCGGGACGAGAGGCGCCACACGCCGGGATTTCACGACCGGAGTGATCCACTTTCAGGGATAGGAGGTCGAAACCCTCTTCAAGGGAACTCGACAACCTACAGGAAGGTCGAATGTTTATCAGATGCCTTATGGAAGATCGCACCTCGACCCAATACATCCATATGGGTTGATGTTAAACTGGACATCCCAGATTTTAAAAATAGAGAAGTTCTCATTGATGAATGGGCTTCACTTTATGAGAATTTCAAATGAACCTCGATCTTACAAAGGATTCATTCATTTTACTCCTTGAAATGAGTCTTGAAGGATCGGTGAAGATTGCATGGGATATGACCGATGCTAGTACAAAAGGTTCGGTCACATCAGGAGAATCACTTAAAGGAATTGTCGATGGTATGACAAAACTATTCAAAATCCAGTTCATCGGCACAGGTTATTTCGAGGGATTAGAGGATGAAAGAAGAAAGAGATATAAACAAGCCTCTATAGCCTTGCGTTACATGATATTTGTCATATTGACGAATATATCAAGTTGTTCACCGAATACCGGTGGAAATCCAAGATTGAAGAAAAGGAAGCTGCACAACTATTCTTTGCCAAGATTCCGAGTCCTTGGAGAGAAATGCTTATCAGGGAATACAAGGATGGAGCGGAAGTAGAAACTGTGGCCAGAAAAATGTCTTTCCTAAAGGCCAAGTTATCTGAATGGTGTTACCAAGCGACTCTGACAGAATTACAAGAGATTAAGAGGAATTAACAAAGTAGTTCCTCTATGTTGCGTGGATAATGACATCCCAACAATTGTGGGAGGTCATCAAGGCGCGCCTGAGAAAGAAGAAAGAGAGGAGCTATCCATACCGCCGGGGAAGCAAAGAACAAAAGAAGAGGTCTTCATGGAGACCTAGAAGGTTCTCGTCAAACAAAGCCCGAAGTTACAAATCGGGGCAAAGACTAGCACCAAGAAGAAGGAGTAGAGCCTCATCATCGGGTTCTAATCAAGCAAGTACCAACAGAAATCCAGGAAGGAGAACTTCCAGGCAAGCTCACACCAGAGCTAATGAAAGTTTCAAGGACTGTAATTGTTGGACATGCGGAGCAAGAGGACATATCTCAACAGATTGTCCGGACAACTTAAACGAGGAGTTAGACAGGGAGGTTTGAAGCTACACTGTAAATGAGGAAGTCGTCTACTATCAAGATCTTATACAAGTGTATCAATTTGAGGATATACCTCGATGAAAGCATCTATGAAGAAGAGATCTATTTCGCGATGGAAGTGAATCTAGTTCAATCGGAGTGAAGAAGAAATTCTTCAACATACGGTTAGGGAGGATATGTCAGAATTCCTCTCTCACACTACGGTGTCTCATAAGACTCTTATCGAATTATGAAGGAAGATCCAAAGCTTTAAATCTATGATGGATTTACAATCGGAGCAATGGAAAAGACTTTGGATAAGATTGGGTTTCAGTAATAGAAAACACCAAATTATCCATGGTAACAACCAGAGAATTTGCCATTCCGATGAAGTTTACGGAAACCGATCGAGACGAGATGTTGGTCCCTATTAGAGAAATTCAGGAGATCAAAAGTGAGTTAAAAGAGAAGTTGCAAATACACTCTCATGGATTCATATCGGAGCCATAAGAGTCATCATTAAGGCAACATTCAAAGAAGGAATAGATTCACCACTCAATGGCTATCTTTGATAAGCGAATCTCAAATCTCGAGGATTCATGCTTGGAGTATTCAGGTGAAATTTGTATCTTTGGGAAATGGCATTTAATGTCTATACTAGAATTGCATATAATTTGGGAGATCGAGATTTCAATAGAGTCCTAACCTTCATCAAGATTTCAAAAGAAATTATTTGATGAAAGAAGGAATAGACCTACTCGATCACATACAAGATATCCTATGCTCTCTCGAATACACATCATTCGAAGCATTCTTAAGAAAGGAATTTATTGAAGTCCCAGCATCTCGAGGACTTTGCTGTGGTGGTTCTACAGAAATAATTGAGTCTCCAACTATCAAGAGATCGATATGAAAATACAAGATCAACCAGTCTTCAACAAAAAGTCGAAGTCTCGCAGTTGAGCTTTAAGGATGTCTTTCCAGGAAGAATGGTGTGTAGCATTGTTGGGAAGAAAAGAGACCAAGTGCGAGTTCAACGCATCCCGGATGTTTTCAAAACAAGAGAGGAGAGTTGAAATGTCCGAAGGGATGGCGAGAAGTTGAAGTAATATTCGATATCACTCAAAAGGATAATATTTTTCCTTATGATATTTTATATTATCTCCAACAACCAATAGTTGGAAGGTATCAAGCCCTGAAGATGGGTGAAATTGAGTGACTATCACGAGAGTTATGGGAAAATCCTGAATAATTAATGGGAATTAAATTTTCGAGGATCATAAACATTGGGAAAGATTACAAGAAGGAATGGAATTCAAACGGTGGGCGATAAAGATACGTAATCGAGATGACCACCATCCATTCTCTATATACATTTCTATCGGAATATTATATGTCAATACAAGGCCGAATATTCCACCACCTATATCGATTCAGTCCGGAATATGTCCGCAACGGAGGTTTTTCCTAAAAAAATTGGAGAAGATTTACCAGCTATTGTAGGAAGAGATTTCTCAAAAAGAATTCTTATTCTTAATAGAGGAATTAAACAAGCAGAAATAATGATCGGAGGCGCAGGCAGTACCCCATGGTACAAAGTGAAGACGCCACCAATCTATTTCCATGATACAGGAGCAGATGTTTTGCTAGGAAATAATTTCCTACAAACATTCAATCGATTCACACAAGAAAATGAGACAAGAAGATTTATTTTCACAACATTATGTGATCATAAGATTATTGTCCAAAGATCACGGCAAGCATTTTACGAGAAAAATGCCTATTAATTTTCAGTAGCAAAGCGTGGTGATGAAGCCAAACTCGAAATCCAAAATGGCGGATCGAAGGAAATTTGGTGAAGAATTATTATAGATAACTCGGTTCAATTACAAAGATAAGATAATATGGGATAATAACTCTGTATTCATTGAGTACAATGAGAAGAACGAGTAACTCCGGAGGGCTATTTCTGAATTAATGATGAGCCTAATGGAGAATCCAGAGTGACGTAACCGTTGTAGAACAAATATCACTTTCGAGGATATCGAAGAAGATCCAAAGGAATTATAATGAAGATCCTTTGGCATGGTGGGACAAGAACGAGCTTAAAGCTTCTTTAAAGGTTAAACAGAGTGAAAAAGGAGTACGAAGTTCGTAAGATTTAAACCAATCCTTATGAACCAGGAGGATCGTGAGGATATGCAGAGAAAATACTTAAGGAACATCTTGACCTTAAGTTGATTTCACGGGAGTTTCTCCACACAAAGTGATCCAGGGTTCTTAGTCGAAATCATGGAGAAATCAAAGAGGAAAGCCAAAACCATTTATTAACTACAAGGGGATTAATAACATTTTGGAGTTCGGGATACTATATCCCAAGTAGAGAACATCTGGTTAATCAGCGTATCAAAGGTGCCAAGATATTCTCAAAGTTCGATGGCAACTGGATTTTACCAGATTAAGATGGATGAAGAAAGTAAAAAGTTCATGTACTTTATCTATACCACAAGGATATTATATTTGGAACGTGATGCCTATGGGATTGGCTAAGCTGGGAAATTAATTCTTAGATTTTGATGAATGCCATGTAAAACTTAGAATAGAAAGTTGGCACCCCATTTTTTCGTTGTAAGTTGCATTGTAATCAGATAGAGATGTATCGGGTCGAAATGAGTCAAGTAAGCTATGCCGAACATGCGAAGACAACTCGGAGACTAGAAGGAAGACTCCATTGTGAGGCAGGCGGTGAGTGTGGCAAAAGAAGAGAAGACAGAACTCGATTGAAGGGCGGTGCAAGATGAGATGAATGAAGTATCGATCAAGTCAACTCAAGATAGCCATGTCTCAAGTTGAAGTGAAGAGTCATCCATGATTGGAAGTCGACAAGTCACGGGGAAATTAAGAAAATGCAATCAAGTCGAGATAATGAAAGAGATCCGCGTACGTAAATCAAGAGAATTACTTAAACAAGTAATAGCTCCATACTACCTTTCTTCAAGTGCTCCCCTGAGCGTGCAAAAGAATAAAGCAATGGGAAGCGTTCGACCGTGTCGAACTCACAAAAAGTCAAGAATCGTTCATACGAGGAAACGAATTCCAAGGATCGCGAACAAGACAAGCCAACGACCACAAGTGTCTCTTGAAAATAAGCCTATCTCTTCAACGGCAAATTTTCAAAAGAACACTATAAAAGGCCGAGGAGTTTATTTGAGAAAAGGTTACTCTGATAACTTTGATTTGAACATTCAAGCTAACATTTTGAATGTAACCAAAATTATTCTCAAGTTATTCAAGATCAATCCTCAAGCCTACATTCGAAGGAAATCAATCCAACACTCACCTGTGAAGGAAAGACAACTTCAATCGAGTTGAAGAGGAAAAAAATTGAAGAATCTAGGTCCACATTCCAGGAGGATTGTAGGAAGGTTCAAGGTCGAACAGGTCTCATGTTTTTGGAGGGCTTGATCAAATCCAAGGAACTTGAGCAAGTGGGCAGAAAGTAGCAAGGCAACCGCCCGGTGAAGAAGCCGAGTCGCACGAGAAGCCGGTTTGTGTGAACAAGGCATCTCAGATCGAGTCCCAAAGGATCAAGTAAGTCGTGTGTGATCAAGACTTGTATACTCGGACTGTTAACCACTCGTATATTGATCAATACTTAGCGGATTCCTTTACGAGTTGGAGAAGAGGAGTAGAAGAATTACCCCATCTTCAACCTCTATAAAACTTATTGTGTCATTTACATTTCAAAGATTTTAATTTTAGATATTATTTTCATATCTTCCGACATATTTGCTATCCAATTGATAATTAACTAAGTGCTAAAACCAGTATTAAAACAAACTTAACCAAATTCAAGGGTGTTAAGTCTCATCAATAAAAATATATCACAATGAGTTAAGTCTTTAGTCAAAACAATTGAGTTTATTCTATCAACGGCAATGAGTCTGTTGAGTGACTAACTCTGTGATTAACCAACTTAGTCCGTCCTTGAGGACTCACCGTGAAAATATTAACTCCGAACTTTTAAAGGACTAAATTCAAAAAGTTGGTAAAGTTTATTCAACCCCCTTCTACAAGTGGTATCGATGGGCGGTTGGTTCATTGAGCCTTCCTTGACTGTTACCGAACTAGATCTCCAAATTTTTCAAAGCTTGTTTAGTACTCAATCTTTCAAAACTCTTTATTCAAAGAAAGTTATTATCATGGAAGCAAATTTGACACGCATCCCTATGTTCACAATTAAAGAATTTGATGATTGGAAAATTCGATGGGCTCATCTATCAACATTACATGATGAGATGTGGATAGTGATAGAAGGGCCACTCCAAATCTTAAAAGTGAACACACTGCAAGGAGAGCTGCAAGAAAGGAGAAGAAGATCTGCTCCCGGACCGGCGATGGTTGAAAAACCAAGAGCTGAATGGACAAATGATGAAAGGAAAAGATATAACTGGACAATGTGGCCAAGGACATTCTTTACAAAACCTTGACAAAGCCATGTTCAACAAAGTCAAATCATGCAAAAACGCAAAAGAAATCAGGACAAGCTAACCTTGATTTTGCGAAGGCCCGTGAGCAAATCAAAGAAAAATAAACTATACGGGTTGTACACAAATTTGAAAACTTTAAGATGCTTGCAGGAGAAACCTGGATCAATTTGGATGCCCGGTTCACGTAAATCATCAATGAACCGTCGCGCACTTGGAAAAGAATATACACAAAAGGAAATGTGTATGAAGATTCTAATTCTAAGTCTCCCAACCGAGGGATACGGAAGGTCATGGCCATGAGACATTCCATGGACCTATCAAAAACATCCAACCACAGAGCATCAAAAAGTTGAATATCAAAGAGCTAACAATCCAAGGATGGAAAGAATCGATCAAAAAGTTGAAAATCTATATCGAATCACAGTAACCCGTCACTATGTCATTGAATGCCCGCACCTCGAAGTCAACAAATACATGAATAAAGAGGAAAGAAAAGTCATCGTGAGAAAGAAGACAGAAGCTTGAGAAAGGCAATGTTCACGCAGAGAAAGAAAAGGGAAGAAGCCTCGACCGTCTGTGGCTAAAGAACAAAACCAACCTGACGACCAAGAATATGAGGTACACTCTACCTCATCACACTCGTATACTAGTGATAGTGATTGTGACACACACTTCATCACCCACTAATCTTTATGATTCATTAGGCAAGATGATGAAAGATTTTGAAAACACATTAAATCCTCACACACACTATTAAATGAGGAAAACAACATACTCAAGAGCCAAAACTCACAAAATTTGACTAAGGAGCCGAGTACTCTAAATCAAATAGTGATGAGAATAAAAGTCTAAAATTTTGAAAATGCTAAGTTAATAAAGCAGAGATAGTCGCTATAGAAAAGAGGAGAATGACCTCAAAATGTGATTGCCTCATTCACTAAGGCATCTAAATCATTGGATGATCTTATTATGAGTCAAAGAGAATGTGGAGACAAGGACAGCTTAGATTTAATTCCTCGTGCTATGTCAAGCTCCAAAAGTGAATTTGGAAAAAGGATCTTCAAGTAATGAAGTATCTCTAAAATCCAAAACTCCAAATGGTGCACACACATTTATTCCAAAGCACAATCACAAGCAACCGGCCTTGATTTATAAAGGAAAATGACGGTGAGTATAAATTGAAAGGGGCGAGAGGACAACAGAAGAATCCAAACAGAGTTCCTCAAAGAACCCAAAACAGAGATATCGTAAAGAAGAAACAGAGCTACCAAAAGCCCGAGTAAATTCTATGCAAAAGAAACACATGTGATGGGAATGGTAGAAAATATCCAAGCCAAGCCGAAACAATGTGAACTATCGGCCAAAGATCTATGGAATACAAGCTGAGGTAAGCAAAGGCCTAGAACTCATCAAAGGCCATTCCAAAGGCATAAGAGCTATCATCACACACATATGCACCTAGCACTACACTCGGAGATTTTACAACTACCCAAAGAAGGCAATTGCTAAAACACATACATCGATCTGCACAAAAGAGACAATTTTGTATGAACCTGTAACCACCAAGCAATTTGCCAAAAATTAATTATGATTAAGGCACTCGATAGATGGCAACCCCTTGTGAGTCAAATCATTTGGCTATAGGTTGGTTGGATCATCTTACAATACTAACCCCTCAGGACCTGCATAAGTATGGGTACCTAAAACCTAATTTCCTTTGATTGCGGAGTTCAAGGAGCAACTGAGTGCCAAGGAACCTGGTACATGGATAGTGGCTGTTCGGTATACATGACAGAAACAAGAAAAAATTATCAAAATTCAAGGATGTTAGAGGTGCAAAAGTCATATTTGGAGGGAATGAAGCTCCAGGGGAGTAATAAGAGGCATTGGATCCATCAAGAAAATGGATTAGAAATTACAGGATGTTGAATATGTTGAAGGCCTCAATATCAACTTGCTAAGCATAAGTCAACTCTGTGACAAAGGCTACAATGTTGATTCAATAGGTGTATGCCAAATCAGAGGATGTTGAAACTAATGAAATAGTGTTGCAAGGATGCGCATAAAAAGAACATGTATGTGGTAGATTGGTCATTTGCAACACCAAGCACTTGTCTGCTAGCAAAGAGCACACCAATCAAGTTGGCCGGGCCTCCAAGAAGTTCGAGTCACCGAATTTCAAAACTATTAACAAACTTGAAAAGAAGTAATCTTGTGGAAGGACTTCCAGACTCATGAGATACAAGAAGGAAAGTATATGTGATGCATGTCGAAGGGAAAACAGATCAAATCATCATTCAAAGAAAATACATGTTCATCTTCAACAAGAATATTGACCACATACGGATCTATTTGGTCCAATGGAACTAACCAAAGATAAGTGGGAAGAAATACACCTTGGTGTAGTAGATGACTACTCAAGATATACATGGGCAATATTCATGTAAGAAGAAAGAAACTCGCAGAAACTACCACAATCGATGAAGAGAATCCAAAATGAGAAGAGTCAAACCATTATCAAAATACGATCCTGACGGAGGAATTGAGTTTGTCAATGGAATAATAACTCAAGATCGTATTGAAAATGGTATTGGTCATGAATTATCTAAAGACAGGACTCCTGACAAAATGGAGTTGCAGAAAGAAGGAATAGAACTCTCAAAAAGAAGCAAAGGACTATGTTAGCTAGGCAGTGTACGCTAAAAGATTTTGAGCTGAGCAATAACACATCATGCTATACTCAAAATAGATGCATGATAAATGACGGTGACAAAGACTCTTTACGAGATTTGACAGGAGAAAGCCAAATGTTGCATACTTTGTGAGTATTGGATGCAAAATGCTTCATCCATAACAATGGCGAAGATAATTTAAAGGCTTTTGATGCTAAAAGCCGATGAAGGTATCTTAGGATACTCAAATTTCAAAAGCAAAGCCTACAAGAGTGCCAACAAGAGAGGACAATGGTTACGAAGAATCCATCCATGTGGTGTTTGATGAACCAAATGTAAATGGAGAAAACATTGAAGAGTCACCGATAAGGTCGAATCAACCAACCATGTAAGAAGAGTCCCTATGTTGAAGCCGGAATTATAAGTCCAAAATGAGTTAAGTGATGATGAGAGAGCTGATCAAAATAACACAAACAAGAAGACGATCAATCCGCCTAACTTACTCCAACCTCGATATAAGATGGCTAAGAGACCATCCAATTTAACTAATCATTGGAGATGTAAGAGAAGGTGAGAAAACTAGATCGAGAACTCAACAAGAAGCAATGTTTACTTGCTTCATCTCACAAAAAGAGCCAAAAGATGTGTCACAAGCATTGGATGACACATTGATTCAAGCTATGCAAGAAGAGTCAATCGGAGTTTGAGAGGAATAAAGTGTGGGAATGGTTCAAAGACCTACCCATCAAAACGTTATTGGCACTAAATGGGTGTTCAAACAAGATGAATGAGGAAGGTTCCGTGGGTGAGAAACAAAGCAAAGATTGGTGTGCCAAAGGCCGGGCAGTTAAGGAATAGATTTTGATGAAACTTTGCTCCCGTAGCAAGATTGAAGGCCATAAAGGATGTTTTCTATGCTCATACAAAGACAAGAACAAATGGA